>JACCGJ010014957.1:0-108959 GCA_013407085.1 Atriophallophorus winterbourni | reverse complement strand
TAATTTAGTTCACACGATATTAATGGAAACCGCAACGAGGCAAACAAATATGACATACAAAAGAGAAATATATGCAACCATAAAATGTACGTAATCATTATCATTATTTAATCGTAATATCTGAAAACGTACGCCAGATTATATCGACAGATGAAAATGACAATCGCTTAATACCCACCGGTCTAAACTTATCGATAGGCACCTCGTGTGACGTAAGGCCTTAGAAACTTGCGTCTATCTGTGCCATCTTCGCATCAATCAATCGAAATCTTGACATATGCTGGTATGAGTTCACTTGAAAATTAAATGTTGTTCCTACATCAGTGCTTGTTGGGAAGATGTTCTCTCGGAATAACCAGGGTGTAGGAACTTCAGCTAAACTCGTTTTGACCAGCTGGAGAACAATGAGATATTTATGCACGGATTGCTATCAATTGAAACTGATTACCGGCTCATAGACCTCGAACGATATTCAAGTACCAAACGCGTTTCTAAATTAGCCAAACGGGGTTGACGTTACCCTCAGGGTTCCCAAAGACGAACAATCATTGCACACCGTAAGAATAGTAGAATAGTTTTGATAGATGAATCACCAATCTCTCCCCCAACGGGAAACGACTCAGAACACAAACATGCTGTTATTTTGACTATAACGACCCAAAAATACCAAGTACCGTCAAGGTACAGATTACGTATCTAATCTAACCTTTCAACATCTATGGAATAAGAAATTTCAGACCAGCATGAGCTGGTTTCATCAAGCAAGCGACACGGCATCATTGATACTTAGATTTCATGCGAGGACAATGGTTGCCTTCCTATACAAAATCTGGTACAAGACACTGGGGAAACTATATAGCAAAAACGTAAGAAATCGTTTACTAATTGCGAAAATGGGAATGCTGGCATGTTCTCACTACCTTGCACCGTAGAAACAACCACGATGAAGATTTAGCCCCTGTAAACAAATTGAGCAAAAATCGTTCTAAGGATCCCAAAGTTTAGAAAAAAACATTTCTCAAATTTTCCAGGATCATAAATGCTAAGATTTCACAGCACCACACCAGAAAATTTGAAGAGATAATGGAGCGTTTGTACAACAATTCTTCGCAAACACACACACAAAGATAAAACTCTTCTTTGTATTGGTTTACAACTTTCAAAACTATCCATGACCTGAAACAGAAATCCATGGCTTTCGTGGTTACAAAATGTAAAACTGAAATTCCATGAACAATGTCATGTGTTGCTCATATCCCCATCCCCATCCCAGTTATTTTTCGAGTTGATTTTTCAAATTCCCCTAACATTTGTCTAGCCCATGTCAACCTGACACTTTTTTAGCCCAAGTATTACTTCATTGAGTGGCACTACATATAATTTATTTTATTTGCATTATATAAAGAACCTAATTTATTGATGCTATGAAGTTGGAGAAACGCTAACCGATTTTTAATTCACGCTGAGATGTCCTGTTTTTTTACTTCTTTTTTATTCCCGTCACATTTGTCTAGCCCGAGGTAACCTGACACTTCATTGGCCTATGTATTATTTCATTGTGCGCACGCTATACATATTTTTTATTGGTATTATGTGGAGAAATTAATCTATTGCTAAAAATTCGTGAACACGAATAAAGTCATTCTTCTTCTTCTTCTTACACACCAAAACAGGTTTCTGTTTGTTTTCCGTCAGTAGGTGAAGACAGTGAGATTGGTTAGAAACAGTGGATAAGTGGTAAACAAAGTTACACTCGAATGCCACTGTTAAATACGAAATACGACATTCAAACACAGAATCATACACGTGATTCCTGGTCAAGCACTCAAGGCGCTCATGGATGACCAACGTGGTGTTTCTCACATAATTTGTTCAACGAATTCCCGGGATTACTTGACCTTAAATTATGACATCTGTACGCATATTCAATGCAATTTTTACTGATTTTGTTCAGCGGGATTCCCGAAATGATCAGACCAACGTGCAGCGAAGTAGTTTATAACAAAATTCGACAAGAATGACATTATAATACCGAGTGAAACAGAAAAAAACAATAAAGTATGAAAATGAGCTGATCGAGGTATGAAACACATTCCTCTAGTCAGACAACAACAAAACAAAATGCGACATACCACTCATTTCTTTCTGGCTTGCTTCCATGCAACCCGAGCTTGCAACCCAACTGGCATGTGTAGCGGATCGTTTGGCAGAGACGCCAAAATACCGTAGCAAACCAACTGTGGGCATTACGAGGCACGGAAAATTTGTGTTGAAATTTCGCCAACCTGGTAAGCAATTCATCCACAGCTTTACTATGAACCAATCGGAATTCGACCAGCAACGCGAACGCAATCATAAAGGATCGAAGTGGATAACCACAAAGACATTGATCAAGATCCAAGAGATTGCTCACTTGAGTGGGGCTTGTAAACGGGTCATCCGCCAACGATTCTGCAAGCGAAACAACCATGAGCATGGGTTGGATGGATTTCGATGGATCTACTCTCTAGGAGCTGAAATGAGAAAGTACGTTGTGCATTATTGATTCACAACAATACACATTCCGTTTCAACTCATAGCTAGCCAAATCGCAGAGCTGAAATTCAGACAATGGATCGACTACTTCGTCCTGAACGCTTTGAAACCCCAAACGCATCTGATGCTGCAGACTCGTGGGAACATTGGTTCTATACATTCACAAACTTTCTTGATGTTATAGACTCACATAAGCCAGACAAATTAAAGACACTCATCCATTTCCTCTCCCCGTCTGTGTATAAATTCGTGTTTCAATGCACTTCCTATGAATCAGCTATTTCTACTTTGCAGTCAACCTACGTACAATCGAAGAACGAAGTTTTTGCTCGACATCTACTAGCTACGTGTAAGCAAGATTCCAGCGAAAGCCTCGATCAGTTTTTGCAGCGACTCCGCTCGCTCTCATGGGACTGTAACTTCAAATCTGTAACTGCTGTCGAGTATCAAGACGAAGCCGTACGTGATGCTTTCATTTCGGGAATGTCTTCGAATTCTATCCGACAACGCTTGCTTGAAAATAAATTTCTAGACATCCAAACTGCTTTTGACCAAGCCAAGTCTCTAGACATGGTGCAGAAGCAATCACATTCTTATACATCACCCATCCAGGAAATTCCTTGTAACACTGTGCAAACAGAAATGCATAGCCACCAAAACATACCGATAGATTCAGTCCCAAATAAAACGTTGGCCAGCATCAACCGGAAGCTCCAAGGCCTTTGCTACTTTTGTGGTTATGATAGACATCCTCGTCACAAGTGTCCTGCTCGTGATGCAGTCTGCAAGGCATGTGGGAAAATGGGACATTTTCGATCGGTATGCCGTTCTTCCAAATCTGATAAACATGTTGCATCTGCATCACCATTTGTAGCATCCTCTGTCATCACCGCTGCTGCTCCAGCTTGTCTTTCAAATGCAATCACTAAAGTCATTGTGAACGGTGTGAAGTTAGATGCGTTGGTCGATACTGGAAGTTCAGAAAGTTTTGTATGCGAATCCATTGTTCAGAGGCATAAATTTCCTACATATCAGTCACACAGCAAAATCATTTTAGCTTCTACACAATTACGAAGCCATACCAAGGGACATTGTGTTGTTTCTTTGTCGCATAACGGAACAGTATATAACGATGTTAAGCTTTCCGTACTCCCACACTTGTGCACTGATATCCTTCTCGGACATGACTTTTTAAAACATCACGGAAGCGTTCAACTCTCGTTCCAGGGCGATCGCCCTACCTTCTCTGTATGTGGTCTCACGACATCTAGTCTGCCCGCGCCTACGTTATTCGCGCATTTATCGCCGGCATGCCAACCAATACGAATTAAATCACGGCGGTTTAGCCAAGCTGACGAATCGTTTATCAAATCCGAAGTAAACAGATTAGTTACTGACGGTATAATTGAACCATCCAAGTCTCCTTGGCGTGCCCAAGTGCTCGTAACCACGAATGAACGTCAAAAGAAGCGTATGGTGATTGATTACAGTCAAACCATCAATCGTTTCACTGAACTTGATGCGTACCCCCTGCCTCGTATAGACGCCATCATTGAAAAGATATCCCGCTATGAAGTATACAGTACACTTGATCTAGAAAGAGCGTATCATCAAATCCCTATCAGAGAAGACGAGAAAAAATTCACTGCATTTGAGGCTTGTAATAATCTGTATCAATTTTGCAGAATACCATTCGGTGTGACTAATGGTGTAGCTTGTTTCCAGCGCGCTATTGATGAATTAATTCGCAAAGAGAATCTCGATGGAACATATGTTTATGTTGACAATATCACGGTTTGTGGAAAAGATATAGCCGAGCATAATCGCAACTTGGATAAATTCTTACACATTGCAAAACAGTACGGATTGACACTCAACAACAAGAAGTGCATTTTTGCTGCGAATGAGATTTGTTTATTAGGATATACCGTTTCATTCGGGAAGATCAAACCTGATCCGGATCGTTTTAAACCATTAATTCTCCTTCCTCCGCCTACGGATCTGAAGTCACAGCAACGGGTAATTGGTATGTTTGCGTACTATTCTCAGTGGTTTTCGAAATTCTCCGATAAAATTCACCCCCTCATCCACAACACGGAGTTTCCGTTGTCTAAAGATCTCTTACGTAGCTATGAAGCTCCCAAGGCAGAATTAATGGAAGCTGCAGTAATGACCGTAGACCGAAACGTGCCTTTGGTGGTCGAAACTGATGCATCTGATATCGCTATCTCTGCAACACTGAACCAAAATGGCCGTCCAGTAGCATTCTTCTCTCGAACACTAAGTTCTAGTGAACGAAGACATTCTGCTGTAGAAAAGGAGACATACGCTATCATAGAAGCAATTAGAAAATGGCGGTATTATCTACTGGGGACGCATTTTAAATTGATAACCGATCAGCGATCCGTCGCTTTTATGTATGATTCGAAGCTCGGTGGAAAAATAAAAAACGACAAAGTTCAACACTGGCGCATTGAGCTATCTCAATTCTCTTATGATGTAATCTATCGACCCGGAACCCAGAATCAAGCTGCAGATGCGCTCTCGAGAGCTTACTGTTCATCAAGTCATTCGTTACTTGATTTGAAAATCGTACATGAAGACATGTGTCATCCAGGCGTGACCCGTTTTTTCCATTTTGTTCGGTCCAAAAATCTACCGTATTCCCTTGATGATGTGAAGACAATCATTCAGCAGTGCTCTGCTTGTCGTGAGCTCAAGCCCAAGTTTCATAAACCGGATGTTAATCAGTTAATAAAAGCCACCCAACCGTTAGAAAGTTTGAGTCTCGATTTTAAAGGACCGATTCCTTCATCAACACGTAACAGTTACATTCTGACCGTGATCGATGAATATTCCCGTTTTCCTTTCGCATTTCCTTGTCCGGATATGAAAGCTTCCACGATCATACAGCGCCTTATTGATCTGTTTTCAATATTTGGTCTACTTCCTTCATTCATTCAGATAGAGGTGCTTCATTTATGTCTGCGGAGTTAAAAAACATTCCTACACGAACATGGAGTGGCCACTAGTAGAACCACAAGCTATAACCCACGCGGTAATGGGCAAGTAGAGAGACTGAATGCTACTCTATGGAAAACAGTCTCATTGTGCTTACGTTCTCGAAACTTAAAAATTGATCAATGGGAGTCGGTGCTACCGGACGCGCTACATTCTATTCGTTTACTTCTGTGTACAGCCACCAACGTTACTCCTCATGAAAGAATGTTCCGTCACCTTCGCAGGTCCGTAACCGGCAGCTCTTTACCTCAGTGGCTATTAGCTCCCGGCCGTGTACTACTTCGAAGAAATACAGGGTCATCTAAATATGACTCTCTGGTCGAAGAGGGTGACCTGGTTGAGAGCAATCCCGAATATGCTCACATACGATTTCCAGATGGTCGAGAAGAAACTGTTTCACTGCGTCATCTTGCACCAGCCGCAGATCCAGTTGAGTATCCTGATAGCAGTTCACAAAATGAAGCTTTACCGGAAGTTTCTGAGCATCAAAGTACCGAACCGGAAATGCCGATAATCAATTGTCCACTGAAGATTTATTTATCAAGCAGCAGCGAACAAGACCATATTGTCTTCGTAATCGCGAAGTGTGAAACCTGAATGAGTGGAACTATTGTACGCGTTTTTTTCGGCGAGGGAGAATGTGATGATATTTTACCGTTCCTGTTTTCTATTACTAACTGTATTCCTATTTCGCACCTTAGTATTACCGTTTTATATTCCAGATTGCATACCTCGGTTTCTAGAAGATTAAAGCCTAGTTCTCGGGCCTTCGTCTTTTGATATTCTTACAATCGGATCTAACATTCATAATCATAAACCATACTTTTGAGAGATTGAGTGTTGATTTTAAAGGACCGATACCGTCTACCACTCAAAATATTTACTTACTAACACTCATTGATGAATTTTCTCGCTTTCCATTCGCCTTTCCCTGCCGTGACATAACACCATCTACCGTATTAAACTGTTTTCGCTAACTTTTTTCGCTTTTCGGACTTCCTGCTTTTGTTCATTCAGATCGTGGTTCGGCTTTCATGTCTTCTGAAGTCAAGTCTTTCTTGCATAATCGTAGTGTTGCGACCAGCAGAACCACCCCGTATAACCCCAGGGGAATGGTCAAGTAGAGCGCCTAAACGCAACCCTCTGGAAAGCTATAACACTCGATTTGAAATCTAAACAACTGCCTGTGAATAATTCGGAATTCGTACTTCTTGATGCCCTGCATTCCGTGCGATCCTTATTATGTACTGCGACTAACGCCACACCCCATGAGCACTTTATGAATTTCAATCGAAGAGCCGCTATCGGAACATCATTACCCAGTTGGTTGTCTCCCGGAAATTCTGTTTTATTGAAAAAGCAAGCGCGTTCATCGAAGTATAGCAACTTAGTGGAAGAAGCCGAAATTTTGGAAAGTAATTCGCAATATGCCCATGTTCGTTTTTCGAATGGCACGGAACAAACAGTGTCTGCGGAATCTTGCTCCTCACGGTGAAGTTGAAAAAATCGATGCTGCATCTAATTCTGATCACCAAATAGACAAGGCGCAAGAAATCAGTCCGTCTAACATCCCTGTTTCGGATAACGTGGATAATACGCAAAGTCAGTCAAGCTACGAAACTTTGGTAGATCATCAACAGCGTGTTCATCCGTATTTGCTGAGAAATCGAGAAGCTCGGAAATTTAACAAACGAACATTTTACCACTGAACTATTTTGTTGTCGGGGAGAATGTGATGAATTATTCTCTTCAATTGTATGCTTGTTTTCATGCTATCTATAACATTCATATTCTTGTTCTTCATTCCAGCTACTATACTGTTGTTCTAGAAGATTAAAGCCTATTCTACGGCCTTTGTCTCCTAATATCTCTGAAAGTTTGAAATCATATAATACAACAGTACATCTTACGATTTACGCAACAGACAAGCATGATATTGCACATTTTTATTTTGCAGCATGCTCTCATTTAAATTCGGTGGGGGAGAATGCTATGATTGAAGTTTGCTGCTGGATGCTTTATTACCGCTTTTCTACGTTACTATCTTTTGCAGTACGGATGTGCAATCGTGCGGCATTTCTGTGCTGTACGGCTAACATCGTGCTAAATTGATTGGCCAACGGTAGTGAGCTGCATGCTGAAACACGCTGAAGTCTCACTACCATTTCTATTACCCCTCATATCTGTCTAGGCCTGGGCAACCTGACAGTATCTTAGCCCACGTGCAGTTTCTGACTGCGCGGCACGTTGCCTGGATCAGGCTTGTGCTTTCATACCATCATACCATACAATCATTTTTCTTACTTGTTTGTTTGATCAAGCAATCAGAACACGGAGAAATCGAACATCCTTGTTGGAAGCCACATGTGGTGAATTCGAGTGAAAGGTCGTTGTAAACCCTAACTCATCCGTATGTAAGAGCATAAAGTGCACAAAGTATGTTGATATACTTTTGCGGAACGCCTTTGCACAGCAAGGCATTTCGATCGACCGAATCAAATGCTCTATAAAGTCTAAAAAAGATGACTGCTGTCGGCTGTCGATAAGTGTGCTGTAGTTCTAAGACTTGTAGTAGAGTAAACATGTGGTCGACACAGTTTCTGCCAGGCCGGAAGCCAGCTTGCTTCTCTCGGATTTATGATTCCATATGCAAAGTTAATCTTCGGAGACATAGACGTTAATAATCTCGTAATGACGTGAATGAGACTTATCCCACGGTGAATAGAGCAGGAGCTTCGCACTTTTATTTAAATATCGGTATGATAACTGTTTCACACTAATTCTGAGGGATGGACTCCGACAACCATTCTTCACGGAGGAGATTGTCTAATGTCTTGATTAGGACTTGGGCACCTTCCTTGAATAAAAGGCGGTATGTCATCGGGACGATAGTACAATAGTTTATTACGGTATAAAAAGCTAAGAGCTTGTACAAACCACAGGATAGATTGAGCGGTGGGTCGAAAAAGCAAAGAGAACAATGTTTGAATTTTCAAGGCATTATAGCGGGCCCCATTCGCGTTTAGCCTGCACCATCAATGGATTTTTTTTGCATTTGGACAGGCAGGGACAAACAGCTTAGAATCGTTTCATGGATTCGATATATGCTTTAATTTCTAAATCACTAGGGGTCCACACAAACAGGCTACGGATCATACAGCTTCAAATGAAGAAATAATTTAGTTGCAGGAGGCCAGCTGAATTGATCTTCATAATTTCAGATTATGGCTTCCAGCTGTCTACAGACTAACTATGGGCTAGTGTAATGCGTTGGACCGAGTACAACAAAGATGGTTCTCGACATATAATCGGTTAGCTATAAACAGCGTCGAACGAAACTCAACTTGTTCACACTCGAGTATCGATGAATCAGATATGATTTGCTGGTGAAAATGCGGATCTCGCTGGAAGTGTGTGGTAACATGCTGTCGATGTATTTTACGCTCATGATGAATGCCAAAACAAGAGGTCATGCTCATGCTATGAATGTTTAAAAGCATAGAACTTTATGGCTTGCTGCAAAGTGCACCTTATCCACCAGGATAGTGAGCATACGAAATACTCTTCCGGGATCAGTTGCAGTGGTCCAAAAAACGGAATAAAATCACTAAAAGACTAAAACAGCTAACGTCCAACGAAAAAACGACAAAATGCTGCAGGACCTGTTGATCACAATTCCCGCATGAAGTAACGCACACAAACTTCGCAACCACGGAAAACGCAATGTCCGATGTTTCAAAATTATATTCACCGCCAAAAAGTATGTTTTACAATCATTTATTCGAATAAAGCAAACAATGCAAAAAGCGGATGCCCGTGCACGGAGTGGAAAAATGTAAAAAATCGAATCACTACAATATTTCCCAACCCGACCGTTAGTTGGGCTTGAAGAAAAGATGACATATGCTCGAAATTTTCATGAGGTCAAAGGGTCTAAATTTTCGGCAAATACACACATCAACCGGTTCGAGACACAAGAGGGCCGGAAGAGACATGTGTTTGGACAAGCTAAGATGAAACTATGCAGATAAGATTTGAATGGCGGTAGCGATTACGGTATTTTGGTGCCAGGTGTCTCATACTCCTGCAAATTAATTGATCGACATTTAGCGAGTTTTATTGTATCAATCTCAAATGGTATGCCTGAAAAGAACACTGAGATGTCAGTTCATGATAAAGCATTGCTCGACCAAGTTTGCATATTATTTGACGCCGCGAAATATCAGTTGATAATTCGGAAATGTAATTCAAGTGCAATAGGAATGACTATCAAATTTCGAATTCAAGGCAAAAGTTAGCGGCTTTTGTTCAGTTCAGTTCAGGTGCACAGGACTGTAGGTGGCTAACGAGACAATCGAGCGTTCAGAATTTTTTTGAGTGGAAAGCTGCATAGAAGCGACCATCACTGCCAAAACCTTTTTTCCTATTGTGCTTTGGATATTCACTACGATCGCGACGCCAACAGATTATCCTGCTTGTATTTAAGAAGCATCTCGTTATGAATGATGCTGTAAAAAATAAAAATAAGGATAGAAAGGATAAAAACATGATATTTACAAGAGATGACGGAAAATGCCGAATGGCAATGTATATCGAATACCGATAAAACGTTGATACTGGCCCTAAATTCATCCCCCGGTGCTTTGTTCAGTATTTAGTCGACAATCCTGCAAGAAACAAAAATCTGATTAGCAAAAAACGTTCTGTTTCAACCCATGACGATGAACAAAAAAGCTAATTTGCATGCATTTACATCACACACACCACAATTGGTTTCGTGCTTTTTGCTATCATCAGATAGAAACAGTATAATCAGGATCCACATGCGATTGAAACTTTTGAAGAATGGTAATCCACTTGCGCTTGTATGCCACTGTTAGAACAGATTGGTACGACCACGCTGTTTAATTAGATGAAGTCGCACTTTTGTATATAGTGTTTAGACACACGACCATGAAAAAATGATGATCGTATCAACTTTATTCAACTGTGGTATACAAAGGCAACTGTTGGTTTCATTCGTCAACGAATTCTTCGAGATTTCTGGATAACAGAAACGCCCCTACCCCATGCTATTAAAACCACAATCTTTCGACCCCCACAATTGTTTCCAGATTTCTTTATTCAACAACTCTATGACCTTTCATACACATCTCAATCAACTATTCTGTTTAAAGTCAATGTATAAATTATAAATTATTTATTTCATTATAACAACTAAGTACAATTTTATTACCGTTCTCTACTTCCTCTGTGATTGCGTTTTATTTTTATTTCCTATTACTTCGCATTCTTCCCGTTTGTCCATCTTGAGAAAACTATATGTTAATCGGATATACTTTACGTATATCCGATTTACATTGTTAAACGTAAATATTATTCAAACAATCTGCTTGCTTCGGTCAATTCTACATTAATATTTTCTTTGGTTGTACAAATTTTGATAACTTTATCATGCATGCCATGGTTGTCCAATATTTGTTATCATGGATAGTAAGAAATTACATTGTGTTATCTTCTTGGAAGCGTGCTTTATTAGAAAGGCAAAAATAATAAACAGCGTAAAACGAAGAACATATCCATGTTAACATCACCTAGGAGAATTTCGACAGTTTCAGAATTGATAATCTTAGATTGATTTGACCACTTGTTTCAATATTAAAAAGACATCATGAATTTGAGCGGTCTGATCGGGCAGCCATCAAGATCAATCGTTGAAAAACCCATCTCGATAATATAGTTGAATCCTTTCCCTTAATTTGCTAAAGTAAATAATATCGTGGATAGTGAATATTTTCTAAAGATAAGGCTAACAACAATTCATTGAACGGAGTTGTTTCAAAGCGAATTCATTTTTCGTTTCTGTTACGAAGAATGGGTTGCACTGGTTCTTCAAACTGTTGTTTATTTTCGCTTGCTAATTTCACCCTAAATGTTTTCGACATATCAGCACAAATCATTGATCAGCAAGAAACCTGTATTTCTAATCATCCGATTTAACCATACCGGTTTTCTGCGGCATTGATTTCAAGTGTGATTTTGGCAATATGATAAAAAGGCGTATTATTCGGTATTTAATGCGGGAAACTTTAGTGCATGCACGTTGAAAAACGTCATGTCAGCCATATCCGAATTAATTTCCGCTGTCGAAGTCATTTGTTTTCCGTTGTTACTTCGTTTAGCTGCTTTAGTTGGCTGTTTTGCAAAGCGTTTTCTACTAATATGCTTCGATGGGAAAGGTATAAATCGATTAGTCAAATGATGGAAACAATGATGACGCAATACAGCATTTGGTACAATGATGATTCTTAAATCTTAAAATTAGTCACAAAACCAGAATTTAGAGTCATTCGAATAAATGCTATGCTGCACTCCACGGGCTAACTGCCACTACCCATCTAATAAGTTTCTATACTCAATATTCTAATGCTTTTCGTAGAACAGCCATTTTAGGATCTCTTCTCAATTCAAAACTATACTATTCATAAAATATAATTTAAATGCTTGAATATCCGAGAATATCTGAATATCTGAGAATATTAAAATGATAATTTAATTAAACGTGCCTAGACCTAAGGAAATCTGAGAATGATGCAGAGTTATAAATAGATGATCATAAAATATGTTTTTGCTGTTCGGAAATTTTTCAAAATGTTTTTACAACAGAAGCTTTATTAAATAAATGTGGGAAATATGTTTTTACGGAAATAGGTTAGGATTATATACTAAATGAGGTAAACTTAAGCTTATTTGTATGCATTGAAATCAAACACAAACACGCTACGTCCGGTTTGGCGCTGTTTGCAATCATCCGGTTGGGACAGTAGGATCAACATCCGAATGCGCTTTAAAAAGTGAATGAATGCTGAACAAGTTGTGCTTGTATGCCACTGTTGGAAAATGGATGGTACCACCAACCTGTTTAATCACATAACCCAGCACTCATGTAAACAGGGTTTACACGCATCACCATGAACAAAAAAGCTCATTTGCATTCATTTCCATCACACACCAAAACCGATTTCGTGTTGTTTGAACTCTTCCGCTAGGAACAATATGATCAGGATCCGCATGCGCTTAATCCTGCCATCCCTACCTGATGATTGCAAACAACACCAAACCGGACGTGGGGTGTTTTAGGGCGAATCAAACTCTCTTTTCATGGTGCAACGATTATATATACACTAAAAGTAGTCTCAGAATAACGCTATGCATTCCCGTAATTCATTATTGCGGCCTTGAATTGGCGGTGATATCTCTCGGCTTTACCGTTTAAAGATGAGACGTAAGCTGTATTATGTGTGTGCTTGGTACCGAGTGTTTGATTTAATTTCCGGTAAAGCGCTGACTGATATTGGAAACCTTCGTCAGCGTTGATGGTTTTCGATATAACAAACATGCTGATCCCGTGCTAAATGATATCTTTCACACCAGTTTTGTACTAATATCATGGATGGGTATAGCAAATGGTAAACAACTAAAAGAATATACGCATGTCAATATGTAAGAGCAACCGCCGGTTTCTTCGACTGGACCGACGAGATCAAAGTAAGCATTCCGAACACGTTTAGTAACTGTTGTAAACACATCAAAAGAACTGATGGTTTTACGTTGAACCTTGCTCTGTTGACATCTGAAAGAAACATAGTAAGAAGCTGCATGTCTTTTGGCATGGTATGCCAAGGAAATAATGTCTAATTAGCTTTCGGTTAGCTTCCACTCCTAAATGCCTTTAACCATGTAAATTCTCGAATACCACATTCCTTGCATTTAAAGGGACGATTGGACGATCCTTTGCATTAGATATATCAAAATGAGAAAATAAAATGTGAATCGCCTTGCCCCATTTTAATGGTAATCATTAGGTAGATCGATGTCTTTACTGCACGCTTGGAAATCTGACTGTATGTTGTGGGAATATCGCTTGTCTGATCTAAAAGAACCTATCCATATTTCAGCTTTTATTCTCGGAACTGCCGCAGCGTTATCTTTGACAATTACTCAGAACAGCTCCTATCATGAATTTTTACACGTTCAATAATAGAAATATTTCTAATTATAATCGACGTTGAATGCTCCAATCCAATGAGAATTACATGGTTATGCATAATCAATTGCATCAGAATCTTCTACTGCAACTTCAACGCTCGATCCCTCAATACTGTAGTCCAATTTTGAATGATGACAGCACATCCCCGCATTTTTACCCTAATATTTTCTAACTTTAGAACAAATTCACAATATTTTTATCATTTCACACTCAGCCTATTATGTTCCTTCACTAAAACATTAAAATTATCCAATGCTTCCATAAAGGTTTTTAACATGATCCATCCTGCACTGCATATTGTTAAATTTTTTGCACATTTCTTCGATATATTCTTATTTAACGGCTGATGTATAACTTGTAAGCGACTATCGTTACGTACATTTCTTCTACCAAATCCCGCTTATATTGTTCTAATAACTGAATCTTGGACAAAATAGCAACCCGATTCTGAAATTCGGATTCTAAACTATGAACTTTGTAGATGGAATCGCGTTTCAAAACGTCGATGAAGGTGCTTTTTTATGTTCATTCTGATATCCAAGTAAATATCATCATTTCATCCTCAGACCCTAATGATCAAGGGAAATGTGCTAGGAAAGCAACTAAAATGCGTTTCCTGGTAGACATTGTTGCAAAATTTAGCGTCATCCCACTTTCGGAATCCGAACGCAAGTTTCAGTCACGTTTGAGTCTCCAGGCTGCTAACGGTAGCCGACCTGCAGGCCTAGGCTTGCAAAGATCGTTTTACTGGATATTCACCATTACTGACTTAAAAATACCGATTCTAGGTGCTGAGGTTTTGTCCAAATTCACTCTCCCGGTATTTATAAGCTATCGGAGGCTTATCTATAACACGATGAAGCTGAATTCTATTGAGCAATATCATTTCTCTTCCATCCAAGCTATTAGAGTTCTGAATCCACCAATTGCCGAGCCTTTCAGTGAACTATTATCCGAGTTTTCCGAGGTTTCAAAACCCCATTCATTTACTTATGTGGTCAAACATCAGTTGGGGCACCACTTCGTCAATTGCGGTCCACCAGTCTTCGCCAAACAGCTTTAGGCATGCTCCTAATTTGCTGAATATTACGAAGCAACATTTCGAACATATGATTGAGCTAGGTATTATCCGTCCCTCGATTTCGCCTGGTGCCCATGTCGGAGAAAATCACCACAGCTACCTGGTGCAGAGACTATCGGTCGCTCAATTGCAACACCGTACCAGATCGTTACCCCATCCCATATCCACGATTTCGCGACATCGGTACATGAAAAAACAGTGTTTTCGAAAATTGATTTGATACGTGTTTAATATCAAATCCCAATTGCGAAAGAGAACATCCCTAAAACGGCAGTCGCAACAATATTTAGCTTATTTGAATTCGTCCGTATGCCATTTAGTCGACGCAATGCCACAGAAAATTCTAAACGTTTTATGGAACACGTTTTTCATGGGTTACCTTTCTCGTATGTTTACATAGATGACGTACTAATTGTCAACTGGTATATGTTTAATGTCCCATCAAATTTCAGACGCACGTTATACGAGGATTTACATGGTTTATCACACCCCGGAGTGAAAGGTACTCGAGAGCTGTTGAGCTTTCGTTATCTTTAATCTGACATTCATAAAAACGATCAACTTTGGACCAAGTGTTACCTCCGATGTCAACAGTGCAAAGTCCTACATCTTACCATCAGTTTCCCTGGTCTATTCCCAAATGTTACGTGGCGCTTTCAGCACGGTAACTTCGATTTCGTTGATCTAATATTGGTCACTAAAGATTGCTCCTATATATTGACATGCGTCGACCGGTTTACCCGTTGGCCATTGGATGAAGCAATTTCTGATATCAGTGCAGAAACGGTTTTGTTCAAAATTGAATCAGCAAATTTTTTGTACCGAACACTATTACCACTGACATAGGTCCACAATTTCAGTAGAAACGCTTTCGGGAACTGATTAGAACACTCGTTAGGAAGCACGTACAGCCTGCTATCCATCTTTAAATGGCTTTATCAGTAGCTTATAGCGGAAACTCAAAGCCGCAATCATGATTCCCGGGAATTCAGAACGTTGTTCCGAGTCATTTCCCTTTGTGCTTCTTGGTATTCGTACCACCGTAAAAGGAGACCTGGGTTGCTCAGCTGCTGAAATGGTGTACAGGATTACATTTAACCTATCTGACGAATCCCTGGCATCTGACTAACTACTAGATTTTACAGATCCACAATATGTCAGTCGACTTTGAAGCTTCATGAACTCATTATGATCAATCCCCACTTGCCAAAACGCTCAACCGTACTACATTTTATACGAATTTTCTACCTGCGAGATTGTTTTGTGTGTGCCGATCATATACGTTTATCACTTCAACCACCATACACTGGTTAGTACAAGGTGCTCAGCAGGTATTCAAAGTACATCGTTATTGACAGCAATGGTTCGAAAGAAACAGTCAATATCGATAGTTTAAAAGTTGGTTACGTAGAACCCACATCTGAAGCGAACTCAAAGCAACCAAAATTTACGTGCACAGATTTTAAACCGAAACCAACACGTTTCTTCATCCACTTCCCCTGATTCCCCTGTTTAGCTCACATTACCTTCGTGCCTGAATCCACCCGACCCCAACAGACAAACACGTTTTGGTTTTAGCATACACTTTCCCGTAATGTTTAATGATTTCACAAACTAATGCTTTCTTCGAGCGTCTTTTTCTTGTTCCTGACGCTCTAAGGGGAATACAATGGTGTTTTCTGTACACTTTTTATTTGCCTCGATCACTGTACACTTGTTGACTTGTACGCGGTTTTTTACGAAATATAAATTTTCTTGCCGCTAGGAATTGCTCTTCTCACCTCATTCGATATCCGTGCTACAGGCTCGAAATTCTAACTGCCAGTTGCGGTAATATCGTTTACCTTTTCTAAAACAAATAATCCATATTCCACCTGTCTTTTTCTCGGAACTGCCGCAGCTGTATCTGTGATAATAATTTGACGTCTGGACGGAATCTGTCAATCGCCGTTCAAGTGAGAATCACTCTGAAATTGAATAGACTAAATATTATGAGCCGTTAATATTTCATTTTTAGAAAAAAACTGTAATTTTCACGTAGCCGGAACCATCACAATATTTTACATATAAATCACCTTCTGTTATTTTTAGGCACTATTGGAGTTAAGCATTTGGTAGAAATGTAAAAGGATAAAAATTTATATTTATAGAGCATTTTCATTTTATTGCTTTCGGGGTATAATTATTAAGCAGCTTGAACTCAACAAATCTTGTAAAACGTTTAACGAATAAACACATATTATGGAAAATTAGTCAGGAGATGAGACATTGCGTCCAGACGCGTATTAGAAAAAATCATAATATTCATTGTCAATATACTTACAATTGATGAAGCTGTTGAAGCCAGCCGGGATCGTTAGCAAACTTAATTGTATATACTTAACTTCAAAGGTGTTTCGGTAGAAATAAGAGGCTTATTAACAACCTCCGCGTTTAAGTCATATCAAACCCCATATAATGCGATTATTCATTTGAATAAGTACAAAACCGCTATTATTACTATTAATCTGGGCAAACGTAATCCAAAGATTAAAACGTTAATTGGACCGGAGACTGTAAATAGTCGTGGATAATGGTGGATGTATATAAAGGTACTCCGAAAATCAGGGTAGATTAAATCCTAAAATCTATGCAGCGATTCATTTTGTTGCTATGCGGCATTGTGCTGTAGATTTAAAGCGGAACGTGACTACAAGACCTTTCGCAAGAACGGAAATACAACAGACCCTTGCTGCCGGTCATTGAAATTCTGTGAATGGCTGCTAATAACAGAACATTTCTTACATTTCGACGAGACGTTCTACTGATATGACCACACTATGACGTTCTGCATTTTTTCATGCAAACCACCTCTTTAGTAGCATAGACAGGTCAGTTGTGATTAATTATAAAAAGATTGAGCTGGTTATGGTTTCAAGGTCTGTGTTCACGTTACTAAAAAATAATCTGGATATATTTAATAAAAATTCAGTGTCATATTAAAAAACTACCTCAATTACCAACTATCTCAACCTACAAAACTGATATCCATCTAAAGGCTTAAATGATCCTGTAGTGTTAGATATATAATCTAAACAAAATATGACAGATTATTTAAACATCAAATTTGGTTCACAAATTTGTTTTGGCAATATAAAATTTCCTAGCATAGCTGAGCTGTTTGAGTGAAATTGAGGTGCGTTCACAACGTTCCATGAAAGCTTTCGTGCAGCAATCTGATTACGCAATCAATTACGCATCGCTACTTCGAATTAAACAAAATTTTAGCGCCTTATTTTGCGGATATGTTTGCCATTTGAACTTCATGACTAGTTAGAAGTTAAGATTAGGAACGTTCAGGCTAATTTACTGAATTGATCCAACAGATTCACGAGTAATGTTTAAACCAATTCTTCAGTACACATTCGCAAATATTTCAACCACTGTGAAGCAGCATAAGCTTGCATCCATCAAGATTAATTGCATAAATTTTTGTTTTTTTACACATTGCGATTAATACGCATATCTAGTTTGTACTATAAAGGAGTTCGCATTTTTATTCATGAAATTAACACAAGTGCATTTGAAGTTGGATTCGAACTAGATACGGAATCAAACTGGCTGTATATCGAAATATCTGGAAAATTTTTGAATTAAAATAATCAATTGCTTGAACGTTTTCACTAGGAATTCCCTGTGAAATAATTAATAACGAGAACAGGTTTCCACTAACTTTATTCACTGTGCCTGTGATTGATCATGTAGCGGTTGATCCAGCGGAGATTATTTTACCCAACAAACCGGAACACACTTCTCAGCGTAACACGGCATACAGATTCAACACTATCATATGATAAACTTGTTCCAGAACAGAAAACATGAGCGGCATGAATAATATATTCAAATTGCGTACATATTAACATGTATCATTTTAACAAAACAAATGACAAAATATGTAGGATCACTATAATAAAATATACAATGATGCAACCGCCATAATACTTCCTCCCTACAGCGTTAACATAGAATGAAACGCTCGAAACCAAAATTTTAATCCACATAGTCTTTAACATTAGCAGGTCACGTGATTCTACGAGCTGATCGTGTATTTTCAATTGGGGGAAGGTGAGTCAGAAGATGAGAGAGAGAATTAACACGGCTGAGATGATTAAGTTGACTGAGTTACACTGGGAACAATAGTAGTGGGTGTAGTTAAAGGAAAACTGTCAACATATAAGATACCACTTCGGGTGTGATCTTTTGAGGGTGGTGTGATGGAAAATGTTCGTGATCGATCGGGGAAAAAGAAAAACGAAAGTCTGTAATTAATCGGTGACTCGGAAGCTTCGACAGACCAAAGGTGTCATTGAGAATAGAGATCAAGCTTAAATTTCATTCACGAGTTTCGTCGCACAATGGTTCGATAAAAGCTGCCTTCAAGCGGTTGACAGTAACCGTATCTAGAAATCTATTTCGCTCGGTGACGAAGTGTTTGGCACAGCGGCTAATGACATTGAAGGGTACACTGTATGGGGCCTGCAGGGGTTCGCGCGTGTGATCAGTTCGAATTAAAACAAAAGGATATTATTGTAAATCACTTGGTAAGTAAACATTACGAATGTATGGGCGAGTTGGGTTGGCACGCAATTGACGCATGCAGGATCGTAAGCGATTGACATAATTGGGAACAGTAATGTCTGCTTCCACGTCATAAGATGCGATCAATTCATCAGGGAAGCAAAGTGGAGTGCCGTTAACTAATTCTGTCGCGGAACAAACGACATCTTCTTTGACAGTTGCACGTATACCAAGAAGGATCAACGGAAGCTTCCCTGCCCAGTTTTCCGTATTACCATGCGACCTTCAGCTGTCGATGGAACCGTTCAACAAGTCCGTTAGCGCAAGGATGATAATCTGTTGTTTTTATGTTATTAGCACCTCATAGAAAAGGAAGGATGGAAACTGGAATCCACGACCCGTAGTAATATTTGATGGGACACCATAATTTCTAATCCAGTCTTGTAGAAAAGTTTTTGTTACGGTTTCTGCTGTTAAATCGTTAATAGGGATGGCGGTGGACCAGCTTCTGAAACGGTCGACACAAGTTAAAATGTATGTGAAACCTGTAGATATAGCCACAGGACCGACAATGTCGAGATGAACGCGCTGAAAACATTCACTCGGCAGAGGAAAAGATCCTGGGGCACTGAGACTATGACGTTGCACTTTGTTGCGTTTACACTGGACACAGGCTTTCCATCAATTTTGAATATCCGCGTGCATATTTGGCCAAACAAAGCCGATTTTACTAGTAGCACGAATGCCGAGGTGGGAAAGGGAATGAAACTGTTCAAAAATGGACTTCCTAAGTAACATTGGTACTAAAGAACGGGGATGGTTGGTGGAAAAATCACATAATAAAGTCAAACTCGAATTAGGAATAATGACGGGTTGAACTCTAAGGGATGAGGTAGATTGATATTGTTCTAAGTCACTGTCATGTTTCTGATCCTCAGCTAAATGCTTGAGATCGAAATTCGTTCGACTGATTGCTGTGAGTTAACTGCGAGAATATGCATCAGCAACTGTGTTCGACGAAGCAGACAGATAACGTGTATCCGCGTAAATCGCGAAATATTTTAAAGTTCATATATCTCACGGGGCGAATAACTATCAGTCTTAGCAGAAAGGGCAAACGTCAGAGGTATTTGGTCGGTACAAACAATGAAATTGCGACCTTTGAGCAAATGTCGAAAATGGCGAACACCAAGTATATAGCTAACAATTCGCGCGAAATTATACTGTAACGTGGCTGGGCGAGTTGGAGACGACGGGAAAAGAATGCATGTGGGCTACAAACACCGTCAATAATTTGCTGTAAGACAGCACCGACTGCTTGAGGATTCCTGGCCATGTAGGATAATGTAGATGCTCCATTCAACGCGGTCTTAAATCGTTGAAACGATTTTAAATTGACTCTCATTCCCGTGTAACTGATCGGTCATTGGTTGAGATATGTTAGCGCATTTCGGAATGAACCTTGTTTAATAATTGACTAAACCAAGGTATCAACGTGACTGTCTAAAAGTGGGACATGGATAGTCGTTAATTGAAGAGATCTTATCCGGAAAGGGGCGAATTCCGTTTCGATTGACATGACGTCCTAAAATTTCGAGGGAAGAAAAGGCATATTTTGATATTCAAAAAGACCAAACGCTTTGGTGATGGCTGATTTCGGAATATTCCGCGGGCACAATTAACTGGTGATAAGCACGCACCAGATTCAGTTTAAAAAATACAGTCTTTCTTTGCAAGGAAAGTGCGAAATCATATATGGGGGAATAGGGTAGCGATCGGGAATAGTAACTCTGTTAAGTGCACGGTAATCTCCGCATGGAGGTCACGCGTCAGATGAATTCTTCTCTACCATTTGAAGGGGTCTTGTCCCGAATCGATATGGATGGTCGTATGATTCCAAGTTTAAGCACGTGTTAAATCTCACGCTTTGCTATCTCGAACTTGTCCGGAACCCAACGACGCTTTCATTTAAACACTGGAGAACCACAAGTCAGAATTTAGTGTTTGACGTCTTTTTGAGTAGATTGCTAACAAGGTTTATAATCTACTGAAAATTTTTCAGTAAGTCACTGAACTCTGATGGAATGTCAGTGGTAATTACTTAAATGGTTCGCATGGGGGAATCAAAGAAGATATGAAATGAATTAATCGTTGTTAAATCGTCAAAAAGCCTACTACAGCTATACTAATTGAAAGATCAAAATAGGAAAGTAAATCTGCACTCAGATTCAGTACCTTGACATCTGCCAGCGTGAAAATCTATCGGAAGTTACGTTTGATACGAAATTCGATAGGAAGTGATCATTGACAGAAATTAGAAATCTTCGTGCCGTTTTCCGCCTGTAATTTCTTCGACGATGGGTTCTTGCGTTCCATATTTTATGGTAGAATGAAGCTAATTTCAGCACTAGTGTCGATGGGGAATAGCATTTACGTGACCCTGTCGGTAACGTAGAAAAGACGACTGTGAGTGGCGCCCGACAGAGCTGTCGCGTCTAACGACTGGTCTCGTGGTTTCCCTGGCCAGTTTGTATGACATTTGGATCATGTGTGGTCAATTATTACGAGAATTATTACGAGATAGTGCGACGTTCTGTACTTGCAACGATAGTTTATGGAACATCCGCTTCAGCTTTTCGAAATCTCTTTCATCAACAGCCGTGTGAATTACGTGAGATAGTTTAGCATTGTGAGAGATGTCATGTATTTAGTCTGCAATGCGAGCTAGCTGTTAAAGACTGGGGTTCTTGTCCATTATGGCCAAATTTTTGATGATTCCTGTATTCAGAATCTGCTGCAACAATTTACGGATGATTTTGTCATCCAACGTTTTGTCTCATAGTAACTAATACACGTGCCGTAGGTGTTTTGATGAAGTGTGATCACCCATTTTCACACCGGAAAAAAGCTTCCCTAGGATTTGCTCACCAGTAGACGAAGTTCGTGAAATGATGGCAGGTTTAAGTGCATCGTACGGATTATCAGCAAACTCATTTGCGACTAACTATGTAAACATACCAACTACACGGTTATACTGGCTCGTTAAGTTTTCACTCGATAAGACTCGAATTGTGCTTCGAGGGTCGTTCATACCAAAAGAAAGAAGGCTAAAGCGTGACAAACCATCTGTAGAAATATCCTCAGAAAATAGTGCCTTGAGATCCATTTCGTAAATTAAAAATATGTATGACAGCAAAATCAAAATAAATGTGAGTATGTGGTACGAATAAAAATTTCAAAAAGAAAAATGATCGGGGCTCACAAATTTGTAGCGTTTGGATTAGCGATTTCTGATTACTGTACCCAATCAATCGGAAGATACTTCTTAACGTAACACGGCATAGAAATCCAAAACAATCACACACGATTGAATTGTTCTAAAACAGAAAACATGAGCGGCGTGAATAATATATTCAAATTATGTACATATTTAAATGCATGCATTATAATAAAACAATGATGAAATATGTAGAATTAATAAAATAAATTATACAAGGATGAAAACACCATAGTCGCAAAACAACAAATCGTCGAAGTGTGGAATTTTGTTTCCACGCTGCTCAAATTTTCGAAATTCATTAATTTTGTGAGTTCATTGATTAAATGTGCAAAATAATTCAAAATTTTTGTATTTGCCTCTGTTCTAGCTGCAACAAAAGTTTTTTAAGTTTTAGATTGCGATGTGTGCCTGCGTTGGGCACATCCCAAATTCTCTGGACTATCGTCAGCCTAATTTAAGGTTTATGCGGCCCATCGATGGCTTATATGGCTAGGGACTGATTGCATGAAGTCCGTAGGAACTTTGGTTGAGGGACGTAAGCGTCTTGAGGAACGTAAGCGTTCTCCGCCACGTCCGTTACCTAAGCCCGAAACATTTTCCGAAGTAGCTAGGTCCGTGGTCCCGTCTAACTCCAATCAGCATACCACTCACTTGAGACCACATGAGGCGAAACCATCGCCATTATCCGGTCCTCCAAAGGCTTCCTGGAAGCAAGTTGAAGCTAATCGAGGTGTTCACACTAGCCCGACAAAGGATCTTCGCGCACTTGCCCGGGAAGAACTGAAATTAGGAAAGGTGGTTGCTAAGCTGCAAGCTAGAAACAAAGGTAGCTCAACACGGTCCAAAATGTCCTAATCAGATTGTGCCTTTGATCCAAGAATCGAACGCTCGTAAAAAAAATTGATCACAGAAAGGTTATCGACCTACTCCGTGCTTCAGGCATGTGCTAGATTACTCCGCTAAAGCGAGTTTACTGGGTCGGCAAATGAAGTTGTGGCCCAAACGACGCATCTACAAGATCGCCGCGGCCAATTGTAGTCCAATCGCGATCGCGACTACTTCCTTTCAAAAGCTGAGCAACTTAACCGCGTTGAGGGTAAATGCATCTTCCAACCTGACACCCCGCCACATATGAAAAAGTCTAGCCTAAATAGAGCTAGAATGTCGAAGTTAGGTGTTAATCGTAACTCACCGTATTCGCTCCTGAGGCGAAACTTAGTAAATGACAATAGTGTGACGATGATGCTAACACAGTAAAATTATACTCTAAAATTGAAGAGCGCCACTGTTGTGCTACGTCCTTTAGAGGATGAATCGTGGTTGAGTTGTAGTGACACAGACCACGAAGATGAAACTGGATGCCAGGAGGTGTCATCCGTTTCACAAACAAATGCTCTATATCTTGATGAAATACAATCTTCAAAATACGCGAAGCAGCCTCGGGTATTACGCCCGAGGACAAAGAGCTCTTTGTTAGCCGTAACACCGGGAGTCTGGCCCCATGTGATAGTGCTCTTCTGTTATATACAAACGCTTGGAGCAAAATTGTGGGTGTCACTGAATCATGGTTGTCTCATGATGACCACATACCAGCTTCAATAGCTGATAGGTTTAGCGCCGTAAGAAGCGACTGACCTCTTGGTTAGCTAGTAGGAGGGGCGTTGATCCTTATTGATAACGCTATTCCTTTTGAGAAAAGTGTTTCTCTTTCTACAACGAGCGTGCAGATAATATCTGCCTTGCTCATGCATGAATGCACTCGTATAGTGGTGAGCTGCGTATACTGTAGTCCGAGCTCTTGTTTGGAAGAAGTTGCTCTTTTGCAAATTAAGCTTTCGTCTTTGTTAGCCGTAGCACCACGTGTTGAAATCTTCGGCGATTTTAATAAACTGGGAGTATCAAACCTCACATGCCCCAGAAAACGCGAACGTTTTTTTGGACTGGCTACACTCCCATGCACTTTACCAACACGTAAACGAACCAACTAGATTCCGCGAGGGTCAGTCTCCGTCTACTCTTGACCTAGTTATTTCAACTTCTGAAAGCGCTATATAAAATGTGGTCTCCCTGCCACCACTAGGAAAGTGCAACCATGTAGTGTTAGCCTGCGAGTTACTCCTATTATTTGGTAAACCCCCACTTAAGGTTGTCTCGATGCTTCCATAGGATCGAAACTGCTGCCCTATTGCAGGCAGCAGCACTACTCACATTGCAAAACATTGATCATGCGGATTGGATGTGGGGGCAGATCAAGAAAAACATCCTTCAACTTCAGGATCGATTCGCTCCTCTTGTACCCGTTCGCAAAAAAGGTAAACCTCAATGGTGATCAGCCTCAGTTTCCCGTAAAGTACGTCACCGCGACGCAAAATGAAAGCGTTATAAGCTTACTCCTTCATGTGCGACTCGAGCCCGTTACAAAGAAGCGCGAAATAAAGCTGTTTCGAAAATACGGGCAGCAAAGTTCTCTTTTGAAATGAGACTCGCTCAATAGGCCATACTCAGCCGAAACGAAACTACAGCTGAAGGCTAAACACGAAAAGGTGTAGGTACCTAGAGTTAGGACGATGGCTTTGCAGTTATTGCAAGCACTGAAAAGGCTCAGTTGTTTTCGTTGAATTTTCAGAGCGTGAAACACCAAGATTATAACTTGCACGCCTTTGCGCCAACACTTCAGTGCGCACTCACTAAACGCCCACTCTGCACTGACCTTACATCGGAGGTACACAATGTCGAGACTATATTGGCCAGCCTAGCATACAACAAGTCGGCAGGACCCAATAGCATCCATACACGAATGATCAGACGGCTAGATCCTAAATTAGCTGTGCCGAACACAGAACTTTTCACATCATTCCTCAGTCAGGATACCCTTCCTTTGGACTGGAGAACAGTCATTGTAGTGCCTATCCATAAGGAAGGAGCTTCTTAGGCGGTCAAAAATTACCGCCCGGTTAGCCTCGCTAGTGTACTATGTGAGGTTATGGAAAGGTGATCCACGATAAAATTTGTGGATATCTAATCAAGCACTCCCTCCTGATTGCCCCACAACACGGCTTCCTAAAAGGTAGGTCATGCCTGACTAATTTATTGAGCTTTCTTAACGAGGCCACTAAGAGGATGGATGATGGTATAGCTGTAATAATCTTCTATCTCGAATTTAATAAAGCTTTTGATTCAGTCAACCACAGTCTCTTGCTTCTGAAACTCTCAGCCATTGGAGTATCGGGAAACGTTTTGGGCTGGATTCGAGCCTTCCTTAGCGACCGTTCCTCCACTGTCAGGGTAGATGATACATACACCGGATGTGCGCATATAACAAGTAGGGTTCCCCAGGGCTCAGTCTTGGGGCCGTTCCTGTTTTTCATCTTCATTGATGATCTAGCCAACCAATTGCGCTCACTCTGTTATATGTTTGCTGTCGACGTTAAAAGTGTCGGTAGGTCGGATAACTCCGATCTGATAAGTGATGTAGATGCTCTGACGGCATGGGCGGTTTAGTGGGACCTTCCACTTAACTTAGATAAGAGTCACTTGCTCTCTACACTGGAAGGTAACATGATTGTTTTTACGCCATTAGCCCAAACGGAGTTCTGTATGGCGAAATCTACTAAGGACCTAGGAATCGTAGTCTCCGCAAACTTTAAGTGGGATGACCAATGTTCTGCTGCAGCTCAAAGGGCTAGGAGGGAGCTCTTTCAACTAAGTTTAGCCCTCACATGCAGAAAATCTGAGGTGCTGCTGCCCCTCTACAAGGCACTAGTAAGGCCACATTTAGAATACTGTATCCAGGCTTGGAAGCCGTATTACCAGAAGGATATCGTGCAGCTAGAAAAGGTACAGAAGCTGACCACTCGCATGTTCGATGGGTTAGCATTCACCAATTATGAAAATCGTCCATTTGCAATATGACTTTTCTCGCTTAGGAGTAGGCAACTTAGGGGGATCTTATAGAGAACTTTAAGGTAGTCAAAGGATCAAGTTGTCTCAAATTCGCTGACTTCTTTCGGTTCTTTCCTTTGGTTGGTACACGAGGGTACAGTCTTAAGCTAACTAAACAGCACACCAGGCTTGAATCCAGAAAGCACTTCTTTAGCATCCGTATAGTGAACACGTGGAACTCACTTCTCGCAGAACCAATCTCAGCAACTTTAGTAATTCCGTTCAGACATGGGCTGGACGAATGGGGGCAGGTGCTCTTTCCGGAGCATTACCCTTAAGACTAAATCCAACCATATTTATTGTCAAAAACCACAAAAATAATTAGAAAATCATTTTGAAACACAAAAAGCGTTTCTTTTTTATTTTGTCGTATTTGTTGAAATAAACTGCTGTCCATCGTTTTTTCATTCGATTGGACATGCAACATGCATTAGCTCTCTCACCTTTCGGTGATGAGACATCTCCCATCTCACATTCATACTTACACACGCCTGTGTTCCTTACGAATCAATGCTGGTTGTAGCGGGTGTTTTCAAGCACACCTCCGAAAGAATCTGAGCAATCGTTTCGACTTGGTCGACTATCGCCCATGATACTGATACTGATAGCGATAATGATACGGACCTTAATTTATTCAAACTATACTACCGGTTTTCGTTTCGAATAGAATTATATCAATTATTCTTGAACGGCTAAACTGAATTTCAATAATACTATCAGAATATTGCAAATCTTATGCGAACAATGACCTGCACATCAACTACCGCCACCTTCCTTTATGAGAATAAAAAGCTAGAAGCAAAACGAGGCAACTTTTAATGAAAATGATATCACCACACACTATCCATAAAATAAAAGTGAAATTTATGTTGGTTGCATATAGGCCATAGTTTGCCACCGAACGTTGGAAACTTCCGTCATATTGCGTTGTTTGAAATGTATCATGAACTGGACCGGTAAGTACCATATTGACAAACGAATACGAAACGTCAACTTCACCGAGCGTTCGCCAGTCTGTGTCAGGCAACCCGCTGACCCCACAATATTTTCTATACCCGCTTTTATCTGGTGGATAAGATTGGAAAATAAGTGTACTGATTATAAGATTATGAAACGGCGATTTAATCGAAATATTCATGCCATGGGCCTAGGAACGAGTTAATCTCAAATTCAGGGTCATTGAATTCCACGAACCTCACATATTGCGAAGATGGTTTCGCACAATACAAACTGTGATATTGTGTATGTCAGCCCATTTATTCCTTCCCACATTCAAATGCTACGAAGACGCGCAGTAATCTGGCTTATTTTTCATAGATCTTGGAGAAATAACAAATGAATTTTTTATCCGCATTGAAGTGTATATTGACTGAATATTATATACGTTTGGATATTATATGATTTTTGTATACAATTTACCAAAGCTCTTTGCTTCGCGCTTTGAAGAATTTTCTGTGCGAAGTAATTCTTCCATATTATTTCAGCATCCTATCTAATCTCGTGAGGCACCACCTCAACCATCGTAACAAATCTAGTCGAACAGTTTTAATTTCAGTTACCTACAAACAAACAGTTTATCACCATTTCAGTCTGCATGTTGGATGATTATGATCAGTAATTCAATAGTTATTGGTCTCTTCCAATCAATGTCGACTGCCGCATGATGGTTTCATATTCAGCAGCTTTCAAAATCACTTTAAAGTCCGATTCAGAATTGTCAATCTCTGCGATAGAGCTAACAGCAATAGCCAGTATTCAGTGATTCGGCACCATTCGCATGTAGGCGCCTTGATAAGCGTTCAACTAATAAGATCGCTAATATTGTATCAATAATGTATACGAGTGGTGGATATGACTTACCCTCTCACAAATATTTTCCTCAATTTCCATCACAGGATTTAGATCAAGTAGGAAACCTGTAATAATTTTAGTGATGCAATGTTGATTAGCAATATCTATTAAGCCAATAGAATTCAACAAATAAAAACTCGTGATTTCTACATACCAACAAGCCCCGGAGAACCAAGAGAGCAATCGTCGAACCAGTATTCTGTTTAAAAGAGAAGATTACCGGGTTATGAGTCAGTAAGCTTGTCAAACTTTCGGGTACAAAATTTGTCAAATGTTTATGAGGAATTGGCTGTAAATTGAGGTATAAAATGTTTCAAAATATAATCGAAGTACTTGTTTTCATATAAATCGAATGCTCAGAATGCTGAAGGGCTCAGCATTTATTTATGACTTGAAAATTATTAAAGCTTTTGATATTGTGATGAATGACTACTGAACATTTTTGGAGGGGTTTCTGAACTCAGAAATCAGAACTCAGAAAATTTTATGGTAGAAAAAGCATTAGGCTTAACAATAACTATAGGAAGACAAGGTATATGGAACATATAAAAAATATATAAAATATCTCAAAAATCAATAGGGGCACTCGCATACCGCATGGTTCGTCATAAACTCATCGAGTTTGGGAGCGAAAACCTCAACAGATTCTGATCGTGTGATTTCTTCAGGCAAATAGTTCCAAGTGAAACAAATTCTTACCGAGTACAAATTACGACGTATATCAAATCGAGAATGCGGAATGCCTAAAGCCTTTGAATGTGTTCGTGTTCCAGTAAGGTCATTGGGCTTTAGCAAGTGTTTAAGGGGATGGTTTACAGAATGCAGGATTTTGAAGGTCAACATAAGGTCATTACGTATCCGCCGTTGGGTAAAATCGTGTTGGTTCAGTTTTAACATTCGCTCTGTGAATGGCAAATTTCTGTGCCCAGAGACCAATTTTTAGCACAATGATAAATCCTGTCGAGTAGTTCGATATCCTTCCTCAGCCATGGTGCCCAGGTTTGGATGGAATATTCCATAACAGGTCGTATATACGTGTTAATTACCCGAGGTAGGGTTTCGGGCGTAAAAATCCGGAATATTCTTTCGAGACGACTCAAGATACGCGAGCTTTATTGAACACCATCCGGCAATGATGTCCAGGTTTAAGGTTAAACGAAACTCAGATATCAAGATCTTTTCCTGAGGTGGTCCAGACGAGATCTTGCGTGCCAAGCTGATACGTGTGGTGCAGAAATTTTCCAAGCTACAGCATTTTACATTTCGCAGGGTTAAATGGTAACTCATTTAACTGGGACCAACGAAATAAGATGCTTAGATCCTGTTGTAATGCCATACAGTCATTAACAGACCTGACACGTTTACATATTTTAATATCATCGGTAAATATTATCAAGTTGCATCCAATATTCTCGACTATATCGTTCATATAAACCAAGAATAGAAGAGGTCCAAGCACCGAGGCTTGCGGAACTCCACTCGTGACGTCTATTTTTCTAGATAAGGTGCTGCCAATGCGAACTTGGAGGTGTCTATCAGTAAGATAGTCCCTTATCCAATGAAGCGGCTCAATTTATGAAGAATTAAAATTGATATATGTGACCCGACTTACCGTATTCACTGACAGATTTAAGAAGTCGTACGGTGTACTCAAACCGATCGCTCCTCCTGATTTCTTCACTCAGGAGTGTTTGTAATGGAACATTCCCAACGAATATCACCTCAAGCAACGTGTAAAAATGATTTATTCCGATATTTTTCTTCAACGTGGCACAAAGTATGATTCGTTGGCGTACAATTCTATGAAAATGCTGTTTGACCTGTTTTAAATGAAAAAGCTTGCCAATATGTGGTCCTTTTGTTTTGATAATGTCAACGTGATGCGTAATGGATAAAATCATTCTATAAAAGCTGCAGCTTAAGGTATTTCAACCAGCCAACCGAATATTTTCAATGCGTATTGCTCACCTCCGGACACAAGTCGTTAGAATCGGCATTCAATCCGGATGCCAGATAAAATTGCACAACTAATTTGTGAGAAGGTAAATAGAACAATTTTTTTATTTTATATAACATAATTAACATCAGAATTGTAATGAACTATATTTGGCATCGATCGATTACTAATTCCCACGAAAATGATTATTGAATGAAATCAGTAAATGCAGATATTGGATAACATTTCACCACTGACACAAGGGCTCAATAAGACCAAGAATGATTATCAGAACAGGGAAACTAATCAAATAGAACTCCATCTACCATCTCTATTTTGTCTTACCAGTAAACAGCTTAGTGGCTATGTAGAGGCACACAAAGAAACACCAGAATGGATTGTCAAACTTAAGCAACGCAGCGTGAATTCGATCATGATCGATTGACACTGGCCCGCATTCAAGATTCAAAGTGATTCAAGAATTTATGGACACAAAAAAGCACATAGCTTCATAATTACCATATCATAGTAAATATTCGTTCAATAAGAGTTATAAAAAACAATTATACGATTACACTTGCGTGGAAATTAATGCATATATAAGGTACTGTGTGGTTTGAAAACGGTTAGTGATTTAAAAATATTTGATAATCGCCAAAATATTATATTATATTTCTCAATCTATTTGGTAATAATTTATCTTAAACTATTATTATCATGTACACTCAAACGCTGGTTTCAATGAGAGTTAATCTACGTTAAATTCTTAAAACTTACAACTGATACATTTATTTACATAGAAACACTTCCGTTAGTCTAAGTTAAATACGGAAGTTGGAACCTGAATTAGTTGAATTTTGGAAATAAATCAGGTTCACAATACTTTACAATCATCGACTAACCATGTGGATGATAATTCAAGCTTCGACAAAGATATTTGGCTGCGGAGCCTTTGAATCGGTCGTGTGCAAAATTAATTTTTCTACGCATTTTTATTATTTTCAGTCAACCTGTAACCCAGTTGTTTTTGAAACTTTTTAACATATATTTTTCATTATAACGGAGGTCGTGCGACGCTTTGAATGCTACAAATGCGGCGTATTTGTTTTGATTTGAAAAAAATGGGTAATTTTCTGCGCCTTTGAGAAAAATGAAAAAGAAATGTTGTTGTTTTTAATCGTGCAGCCGGACATTCCGTCAACTTCCATCGCAACACTTGATGCAGCTGTAGACAAAGCTGAAGCACTTTTCGATTTGAAATTGACTAGCAATCTCAAATTTTTCCATTAAAATTGAACGTTTTCGCCATATTCGTTAGTCTCATTAAGACTTTTTGAGGTTAAATTAAATATATTCGCTGAAAATTTGTTTTAACGATTGAAGCTTTTTCTTATATTCTCTCCTTGTTACTACATCAAACAACTAGCAAGTTCATTGGATGAACTTGCGCCGATTTCAAAATGTTATTCTGTTTAATATAGATGACCGATACCCTTTATACTATCTGAAAACTGCTATCTGTTCTACTTCTGGCCTTGCATGAGATTGTGCTTCACTTGAAGAAAATCAAACCTCTGAAATGTTGTCCAACATTAATAAAACTCAGTCACAAATCTTTACATTACCCATTTTAGATCATACGAATTCTTTTTAAATTCATTTAGCAATGTCATTATTAAAGCCTGATCTTACATCAATACAACGGATATTCAGGTTCAACAAGCATACCGCGTATATTCGAACTACCACCGAAACTACCATCAATGGAAAGCAAACGATGAAATTGGATAAGGTGCAACAAAATTTCAATGCACCTCTCACTTTTAATTTGTTCAGTCAATAAACCGACACACCAATAGTTCATCCAATACTATTACATCTTTTCATTCAAGTTTAAATCCATTTTACCCGAGCTTAAAAAAAATAGCGCACTATTACCCAGACCAGCTCCTATCATGAATTTTTAAACGTTCAATAATAGAAGTATTTATAAATATAATCAACGTTAGATGCTCCAATCCACTGAGAATTACATGGTAATGCGTAATCAATTGCATCAGAATCTTCTGCAGCAACTCCAACGCCCGACCCCTCAATACTCAAATCCATTTTTGAATTAGCATAAGCCATCACCGCACTTTCCCCTAATAGATGGAACTTTGAAACCCATTCACAATATATTTACCATTTCACACTCAGCCTGATATGTCTCTTCAATGAAACATTATAATTATCCAATGCTTCCATAAAGGTTTTTTAACATGAACCATCCTATGCTGCATAATGATAAATCTTCGCCCATCGCCCCTCACCTGTTCGATTTATTCTTATTTGACGCCTGATCCATAACCAATAAGTGACTATCTTCACGTACATATCTTCTTTCAAACCCTGCTAATATTGTTCTAATAACTGAATCTTGGACAAAAAAGCAACCGAATTCTAAACTATTAACTTTGTAGGAGGAATCGCGTTTCAAAACGTTAATGAAGGTGTTTTGTTTATGTTCATTCTGATATCCAAGTAAATATCATCATTTCATCCGTCTTTTATCATACTGAAGATTCCATCTGGCTTTTACTACTAGGTTTTGCTCTTTAACTTGGATGCATCTACTACACACCGTCTACAACTTCACTATCACTTCAAAGCTTGATTAATTGCTTTATAGTGGCCTCTTTCCACCCTTCCTGCTATGAATGATTAAAGGAGCTCTTGAAATACCTACACTAAACTAAGTTGCTAGTATCGATAAACTCGCAAGTGTTTTACTAATACAATCAAACTATTAGTTTATAAACTGTTCATCCATAAATCAAAGCGTAAAAACAATAAACTTGACCTCGTTTTCACTTCAATTATCACATCATGTAACTTGAACATATCACCATCATTTTTCATCGTTAATTATATTATTAAATCGTTCAAATTAAGTTGCAATAATGTAATGACTAGAAGTAGACTAAGAAAAGTTTTGCAGACCTGATTAGTAAAAAAGATTGTGGGAAATTCTAGCCTATCTGACAATTTTAATGTAATCTCATTAAATTTTCAAAAATTATCGAAATTATTTCAGAAAATCGACTACTAGCAATGATAGACGCCTCAAACTTAGCTAAGTTGAAAAGATAGGAAAATATATTGCTTACATAAAATCATTTGCTCGTAATAGGCATGACATCTCTGCACTACAAATTATATAACACTATTGCACAGCTCGAACAACATACATATTCCTCACAGATTACAGCCCTTAATTCATGTGAAAAACAGGCATTATCTTAACTCTAGAACATCAGGAAATTTAAATAATATTAGCTATAAAATAAATCCATGTTGTAATGAACACACGGTAATAACCGAGTCTTCTGTTGTATTTGAAAAATTTCATGTAATTTTCTATGCATCTTATGAAAAGACACATTTCATTCAGAGGTTACTACACATCCTTCATGCGATACATTAGACACCATTACAATTTAGTTATCTGACATACGTAAAATATGTAGGCAAGTTACAATCACCAACAAATCGAACGAAACAGGTTTCGTACAAACAATTTGCTAAATAAGAGGAGATGACTTTTGTTTTATTAGTATTTAATCTTTTCAATGCATTCATCAAACCAGGAACCTTCCCTTTATATTGGAAACAATCAGTTGTTATACCTAGAAACAAATCCGTATGACTACCTACTGCATCCAATTTTTGACTTATTAATCACACACGTTTTTAATCTGAAATATTCGAAAAGCTTGCCAGACATGCAATCTTAGCATACATGACACCAAACTATTTCCTTTTTAGCGAGTACGGAAGCCGTAATTAGAAACCTTGCATCATCTGTCGTCAAGACTTTCTTAATTACGTAATACGATCAATAGATTCAGGCCTAGGATTCATAGTTGCATTCACTGATGTTGCTAGAGAGTTTGAGTGACCCACATAATCTACTCATAGCAAAATAATCTTCCGAAAGGCTTACTGGTAACCTCAATTCGTGGGTCAAATCTTTCCTCACCGGTTGTATCATCTCTGTAGATAAGAAAAGCTACCGTTCTCGAATTTGACTATATCGAGTGGAGTCATACGAGGAAGCGTTTTTGATCCATTACATTACTTGACTTTTATAAATGATATGCTACCTGTCATAAAACAATGTGAGATCTTCTCGTTTGCGTATGATATAAAAGTCGCCATAGCCTTTCCAACTCACCAGACTGGCGAATATATCGAAATTGAACAAAGAACTGTATGCTCTATTTCAATGGAGTACTCGAAACGGTCTTGAGTACCCCGCCAATAAATCTAGTTCCATATTTAGAATGCATCATTTAAACGATTCAATCATGCTAAATAATACACCTCTCCAGATAGCACAATGTGTTCGCGGTTTAGTTTATCGGTATTCTGGATCATTTTTATTTCATGAACAAATTTATTACATTATATGTTTAACAAAAAAGAGAATAGGTTAACTTCATAGATTAATGTCGCTACTTCAACCTAAGCAAGAGATTTACAAGATTATACACTTCCTTTACTTGATTACTGCAATATTATATCTATCAACATAAGTCAAATTGATAGCAATGCTTTAGAAGGCATCGAACAATCTTCCACACGATCCAATACCTTAAGTTCACATAAGCATACACATAGGGAAAGATGTCCGGTTTTAGGATTGGAGCCATTATAGGTTCGTGGAATAAGACGAAATCTATTGCCTTTTTACACGAAATTAAAAAGAGATAAAACCGACCATTTTATAAATAGATTTCAAGAAATCTGAAGTATATAATCTTAGCCATAAAACCTAAAATTCACAATCTTGTACGAAGATTTTTCTTTACTTCTAAATATTATCTTTTATGGAATTTACTTCTTAATAAAATGAGACTAAGCACTTTATTAACTGATTTTAATAGTAACTGAAATCATTTTTAAAACCGAAAAAGTTAGCTAAGCTATTTAATATTAATACAAACTCTGACGATTCATAGGAATACGGCATTAAAGAATTCTAATTTATAACCCATATGCCTCAGAAGCCATTTATTATTTTTCTTAAGAATTTACTATTCCTTAATTATTATAATTTAAGAAAATACCCCCGCTTAATTCTCGAAATGTTGATGTCAATTTCGTGTCCTAGATTCGATGACCTGAATTCCTAATTCGCATATCCCATTTTGAGCCTACATGCTGATCACAATTCACGAATAAACAGTACAAATCGGACCCCTACCGAACTGTGATTAATCCCTTTCTTATATTACACACATTTACTGTAATTTTGTTAAAATTTGAAGTTTTATAAATTATTTCACTAAGCCATCCATTTTTATGTTTTATGTAAGCCATTCTATGGACGATTGTTACCAAAACTATTCTTTCTAAGGAACAGAATAGTAACTACATTCGACCATAACATTTGTAAAATAACTAATTTAGTTTATACCTTTGTTCACAAAAGCAAATAATCTTGCATTACTTGGTTTATCAGAGAACATATACATTATTATTATTGTTATTATCATTCATGCGTACAGTTGAGTTTCATCAAGAGGATTATTGAATATAGACATAAATTTAACTTGCCATTTTGTCCGTTGCAATGCCGAAAACGTTATTTAACAAACATGATTATTATTTGAAAATCTTCATTTGCATGAAGTTCTACCGCACACAAACGTTTCACGACGTGTTTTGTGGTTTTTGTATGAAAAGTTAGATCAAATTTTTCTTTACTTCTGTCTTTTATGGAATTATTAACGAACCTGTTTTACATTGGTAATCAGACTATCTTCAGTATTTTCCGGTATTAATTCTCTAATAATTGTCAGATTCGAGTAACTGACAAATATCAGAAAAAAGGAGCTAAGCTGATAATATTAATACAACTGGACGATTCATAGGAATACGGCATTAAAAATTCTAATTTATTTGCCTCCAAGGTAATTTTCTTAAACTCCAATGTTGGGTCAATTTCGTGTCCTAATTACTGACCTGAAAATTAACCGTGAGCCTATTGCTGATCACAATTCACGAATAAACAGTACAAATCGGACCCCTACCGAACTGTGATTAATCCCTTTCTTATATTACACACATTTACTGTAATTTTGTTAGAAATTATGAAGTTTTATAAATTATTTCACTAAGCCATCCATTTTTATGTTTTATGTGAAGCCATTCTATGGACGATTGTTACCAAAACTATTCTTTCTAAGGAACAGAATTAGTAATCTACATTCGACCATAACATTTGTAAAATAACTAATAATTAGTTTATACCTTTGTTCACAAAAGCAAATAATCTTGCATTACTTGGTTTATCAGAGAACATATACATTATTATTATTGTTATTATCATTCATGGCGTACAGTTGAGTTTCATCAAGAGGATTATTGAATATAGACATAAATGAAAACTTGCCATTTTGTCCGTTGCAATGCCGAAAACGTTATTTAACAAACATGCAATTATTATTTGAAAATCTTCATTTGCATGAAGTTCTACCGCACACAAACGTTTCACGACGTGTTTTGTGGTTTTTCATCACATCGGTTATGAAAAGTTAGATCACAATCCAGATGACCTTAAACAGCTATGAATTGTTTTTTAAAATTGATAATTTCTGGTAAAAATGCTACTATCTAATGTTCAAGCAAATACCTGAAGTATTCTATATTAACGAACCTGTCACGTCGTTTTGAAATTGTTCATCTGGAAATTTTAACATTGGTAATCAGTTATCGTCCTACGCATATATATCTTCAGTGACCAAACCCAACCTTGCACCTGAATACACGTGCTGACTTTCCATGTGTACAAAACATTTGTGTTGTTTTTATGAATTCCCTATATTTTTAATCTGTGGTTACTGTAAAGTATTTACTTTTTGGCCCATTAAAACTTTGAATTACTTTGAATTACTTTGAATTAATATGCTGTCGATAATAGATGTTTAAGTGTACAAGCCGACTATATAAAATGACAAAATCGAGATCATTCGATTATAATTAGAAGCGTTTTTCGTCATTTTGTCTCAATGTAATTAGCGTAACAGAAGATTTAGAGCCATATATTAATTGCTCAAACACGTAGCTTGAATTGCACATTGTCAAATATATTTGTGACTTTCTGATCAAGAGTGTTGTTTGACATGCAGGGATTCAAATAATATTAAAAATTTGACGTAAAGAAAGAACAAGCATGCAAAGGTGAATATTGCAATCTGAAAGCGCTTGTTCTCATGAAACTTATTTCGGTTCGATGACTTTGATCCAGCCAGCAAGCAGTCTTGATGAAACGTTATGTATATAAAGGTATTAAGGATTTTGTCATTTAATTATTATGACATTTTGTAAGATTAATTTAATTGAAAATAATTTCGTCTGCACAGGTATAATATACACAAATTTATATCGCTTATATGATCAATGGATAAACGAATAATACAACAATAGAAAACGTTGCAGTTGCTGTGAGCGAAATTTCATAGTTCTGCTATCTCGGTGAGAGAAAGCAGCACGAAATCGGTAGTACGTTACTGCGCAAAATTTACTACGAGTAGATTTTTATATAATTTGCCAATATATCTACATCAGCCGGCGCCGAATTTCGAAAAATAGATAGGCAGCACTATTATTTGGAATGTAAAATCTATGCCTTCTAAATGTGACCTCGTATTTCAGATTACGTTTAGTTAGCACGTGCTAGTGATGGGGATAGAAGCGGAATAGTTATATTTTTCTTAATTATGGGTACTATAAATTCTCCATAGTATAAAAGTTCCAATCTATCAGCAAATTGCAGATTTCAAAATCTCTGAAAACATTTGTGGTATATACTGTGAAGAATCAATACATCATTTTATATACATGCATCTCACTGTGCGGTTGTGATAATGGTCATTTTCAATCCTGAAGCTCGAATCTTCTTTTCAACAATAACTTAATGATATATTAAAAAGATGAAATTACTATATTCTAATCAGATATAGAAATAAGATTCGAATCAGCCAGTTGTTAATGTCTTCGCTTTTTCGTGTGTATGTTCAGTAAATGAGTTTATTATATGATCGAAAATATCGAAATGATGCATTAAAATGGGTTCATTCATATAGTGAGATTATTTATATAATTTACAGTGATGACAAATTGTTCGATAATATTACATAATTTATATCATTATTTTATTTTGGGCAATCACGTTAAAGCGAATTTGGCTTTTCCTGTTTCTACAAGTAACGTTTTTGAAATCTTTGCAATACACGTATTTTAAAAAATCCATAAATGCATTTGAAAAACATTTTCGTATAAAATTTGAAAGAAAAGTTTTAGTGCTTTTCATAATTTGGTCTTTTGTAACAAAATATTGATTTGCATGCTTTTCCGTCACAACACACCCCACGACCGGTTTCGTGCGGTTTGCACTCATCAGGTAGGGACAGTAAGATCAGGATCCGCATGCGCTCAATAAGCGATTTGTTTTAAATATGCAGAATGTGTAATACTCACTCATTTTCGGAAATAATTTGTACTTGAAAAGTTTTTCGTCTGTAATCCCAATGGAGATCATTGGCCATAATGATAGAGGCCAGTTTTCCGGGTACGGGATAAAAATTTTATTGTTGTAGAGATCAAGACCGGCAGTTATTTTAATGTAGTGAACACCGTCAAATGATTTACCTTCAGGAGTTCCTTGTCTTAAATTTGATCCAAACGGTAGAAACGCTGCTTTCAACTGGAGAATGTATCAACGTGAATGATAAATATTTGGATGAATAAATTTTGTTAAAATTAGGCGAAATCTTTCCTGGATGGTTATACTACAGGCTCTGCAACAAAGTTACTCGTTATCAGAACATCGGACATATCTGTGCATAATGTGATTTACAATCAGTCCATTAGTCACCATACAAACATGATTTATGTAATTTAATCTGAGGTCTAGTCGCAGAATCGAAAATACATTTTCAAAATTTAGAATAATACTCGACAGCGGTAAAACGTGAATTGATAAAATATAAAGAATGCATGAACAACATTATTCTAGCTTTGCGATCATGATATACTAAGCGGAACTTCACGGGAGGCGGTGAGCTGAGATGGCATGAATAAATAAAATATTAAAATTCTTACATGATTTAGTCAAAGTTAGAATTTTAATGTTTCAGTTACACATGTCATCTTTGCTCACCGCCTCCAGTGAAGTTCAACTTAGTACAATGATGCAGAAAAGTTATAAAAATGGTATCTTTCAGGTTTAGACGTACGTAATATGGTCTGCACGGGATTCAGATAGAATACCAGTGACATTTTTGAAGTTGTTCGCACATTTGGTCTCTATGAGCGATTATTATAATACCGAAACACGGAAGTTTCAGACAATTTCTTTGCATGAGTTAAGTTCAGCCAACTTGAAGTTGGTTGGATGGGTTTGACTTTTCTTTAATATAATATCGCAACATTATCGAAATATAAATTTTGTATGGAAAATGGGAAGTTATGTTCGTTATATTAATTTAATATTGCCAGCATGATAATAATGACAAATGTTCAATATTGGTGTGTTTACAACTTTAGTTGATTCGCAAGTTCATATGAATTCCGTCATACAGTGAACATTGGATGTGTCCTCTAAAGGAATTTACGGTTCACTTTATATTATACATTATGATACTTACCAATTCATTCAACTTATGCTCATTATCAATCGATATGTATCGATAGTTGGAGATATTTATGTATGGGCGCAAAGAACCCGTCTGTAATCGGATTTCATATTCTGTAAATAAAGGACCGAATTTGTGTATATTTAAAAATATTTTGATCAATTATAATTACTGGTAAACAAATAATCGCACAGCTATTTTCACATATACCGGGCGTTATGAGGTTCAGTTTCTTTGAGAATCTTTTCGTGTATACAATGAGCCATCAAGTTTAAAAAATAGGAGGTTTTGCAGATTCCATTCTAAATTTTTAATCGAAGGATTTCAGTTCTGAGAATTCAAATGGTACTCAGGAAGTAATGTATTGTTTCCACGACGCTGAAGAAACGTTAGTTTTGAAGCAAATATGGATGAAATCTAAACAACTATTGAAACAACAATTTAATTGTTTAGATTATTCATCTCATTGATGTTTAGCATATATCACATCGAAACATATCGACCACATACATAAGAATGTATGATTCGCGGAATGTATATTGACTGGATGCAATGAAAATAATTATTTTTTAAATATTAAAAACAGAAATCCTACCATGAATATAAAAGCTCATTTGCATGCATCTCCATCACACACACCCTACGACCGGTTTCGTGCTGTTTGCACTCATCAGGTAGATACAGTATGATCAGGATCCGCATGCGCTTGAAAGAGTGGAAGAATGGTAAACAAGTTGCGCTTGTATGTCACTGTTGTGTAAGGTTGGTACGACCAACCTTTTATATTCAAGGTCATGGGTTTTAAACTCAGTCTACATGAGTGGGGGCTCATGTGATTGCACAGGTTGGTCGTATCAACCTCACCCAACAATGGCATACAAGCGCAACTTAGAAATCATACCAGTTTGAGGCTTCTGACCACCGGGATGGTATTAGGAAAGAGCCCTCACTGTGTAAAAAATGCTCCCATGTGGCGTGCCTCTCAAATAACCCCGGACCAAATAGTCCTGCTCTTGGCAGATACGCGTGGCTTCTACAATCCGGACACAACTGATCTCACTGACAGAAGAGAGGACCGAAGGCCATTTCGCACATGTAGATGGAACTCGTCAGAAACTGCCATTCTATCTAGCGGGGAGGAAATGCCTCATTTCACACACTTGATGCCTTGCGGGTTACCCAATTTCGGTAAAGGCTCCAAGAGAAAATCCAGTGAAAATCCCGTAAGCGGATATCTGGCGCACAGCGCTTTTTATTTTTAAACTTCCTGCTGCCATGTCGGTCGCACTTAGGTTTTCACTGGCTAGAGACGTGTATTCGAACAACCGCTAAGGTGTGCCGAGGACATTATTCTCAAAAAGTTTTGAAAATGTCTCAAAATTACTCGAATCTCTCGGCGACGACATTTCCGAGATGCGCGGTGGTTCTCCCAGCAGATAGCGTAAGCAAGATGAGGCCCATAAACATACGTACGAGATTTTGTGCAGGATTTTGCAATGAAATGTCATTGCTGGATGTTGGTAGTCAAGTCATTACGATGCGCTCTTTACTAGATTACTGTGCAGATGTGACTTGTTTCTCTTTGTTTCATCTTCACCGGCATGGATCCAAACCGATTAAGATCACCGGTGTCGAATAACAATACTGGTCCCTTTTGAGTGTAGATTATATATATATATATATATTCAATTACAGAATGGTGCCGTTCAACATAAACAATGAGATGTACAAAGCGAGAAGGGGGGTACAATTCGGGTAGAAACAGTGAGAAAATAAACAGTGAGAGGGGAACAGTGGGTAATTTTTTGTCCATTTACACACATCATTTTTTTGAATTTTTTTTGATGATAAAGTTTTTGAACAGCAGAGAATGTCAGGGAGTAATAGAGATGATGCACTCTTTCCATTGATGTCGGTTCATTGCCATCGTTGCCAATGTGTCGAGCCATACACTCTCCCTTCTCTTGCACCCCATCCAGGCAAGCGCGCTCGTCCAACCCTAGCTAGACCAGAAGTGAGCCTTTTCAAGCCACTCTTCCATGTTAGTGGCTGACCGCCAGCCACTTTTTTCCAGTCTGTACCAGCTGACGCATAAAGCGCTCGGCGTGGTAACCGTTCGGGTTTCATGCGCAGGACGTGCCCCAACCAGCGGAGGCGACGTCGGTTAATGGCTGGAAGGCTAGTGCCGTTGCTTCCTAAGACGCGGCGCCTGACCTCAGAATTGCAAACGTGGTGTTGCCACCGTACGTGAGCAATCCTACGCAAACAACGTTGGTCGAAAACCTCAAGCCTCCTAACATCTTCTGAGCGAACTGTCCAACATTCACTCCCGTATAGCAATACTGTCCTTACCGAGGTGGAATATATCCCTCCTTCTCTTCCAGCTTAAATCACGTCTCTTCCAGAGGCACTTAAGTTTAGCGAATGCCATTCTGGCCTTAGCAATTCTGGACGTGACCTTCTCTATCCGACCCCCCAACCACCAGACGCATAAAGCGCTCGGCGTGGTAACCGTTCGGGTTTCATTTGCCCCAACCAGCGGAGGCGACGTCGGTTAATGGCTGTCTAGTGCCGTTGCTTCCTGATCATTGCAAATGCCACCGTATGAGCATCCTCAACGTTGGTCGAAAACCTCAAGCCTCCTAACATGAGCACTGTCCAACATTTGTATAGCACTGTCCTTACCATCCAGAGCCACGGAGGCACTTTTAGCGAATCAGCTTGGCACTAGAAGAACTCAACCCGAGAAGATGTCCGTACTTGCCACCTCCATTGCCATCATATCCAAAGCTTGTTGGATAAATGTTGGGTCTTCGCCCAATAAGGCAATATCATCAGCATAGTCCAGGTCCATAATCCGCTCACCTGGAAGGAGCTCATTGCCACCCGTGGAGAAACTACTGAGAGCACTCCGGAGGACGTCCTCGATGGCGAAATTGAACAAGAACGGGGAGATTGGACAGCCTTGTCTTACACCCGTTGTGGTGCTGAATGACATTGAAAGGCTATCGTACGCCCTTAACCTCCCTATCGAGTGTGCGTATAGATCCTTTAGGATAGCGGCGTACTTCGATGGGATTCCATTGCAAAGTAAGCAGTTTCATAGGGCGGATCTGTCAACCGAGTCAAAGGCGGCTCTGATATCCAGAAACACCACGATGGTAGGTCGCTGATACAGGTGACGGTGTTCTAGCAACTGAGTGAGCATGAAGATTGATCTGATCAGCATAGAGTAGCGATTGCTCTTAGTGATCATGCAAAACAACCACTCTGTCATGAGTGCCTGTCTCCCAAAGAATTGCATTGGTCCTAATGAGGGGCATCCTTACAATATTCGGTGTATGTGCAAAGGCTATCTGTCCATCAAAATGCGGAAGAGAATTTTATACCCAGCGTCAATCCGTCGTCGATAGGGTAACTGTGCACTATATTTTAGTTGTAGTTTTTATATTGTTCTGAAGATTTTTAAATGCTTTTAAGTCTAAGCTTATTGAATAGTTTGAAATAAACGGTCGAAAGTCTGGCCGCGCTTCGTGCCTCTCGACAGTTGTGAGTTTCGGAATACAATTCACTCTGGTTTTATCAACGTGTGTTAGTACTGACTCAACGGACCACGGGTCCGTAATTACTGTTACTAATTGATATATATCAGTGGTAGGATATGAAAATGCACGTACTGGGTTAGCAGATGCTGTAAAAACACAAATTTGGGGCAGATTTGTCTTACGGCAGTGCTGCGAGAACGGCGATCGATAAATTGAATTGGCGGTCTATAATCTCTCATATGTTCGCAACATCAAAATCCAAAAATCTAGGTTACACTTAGTAACATGGCACTCGAATAATTGCTGAATGGCGAATCAGATTGGATAAGCCGTCAAAGTTGTAGCTTTAGAAAATCAATGCACCGTCACTTGCCACCGACGTAGCTGGATCTCTCAGAATATCATGAAGTTTTTTACCCAAACAAGAGATGCTCGAAAGTATGTTGCTTCTGTTTACTGTCTCCTGAGGAAAGCTGCTATACGATCGACCGTGAAGATCGTCAGTTATACTGTGCCACATCTGAAATGGAACCTGCAGCTAAATTAACAGACTTTGGCAAACGGTTCCGTCTTATTCGAACAGCATCTGCAATTTATAGTTTCAGCACGAACCTCAAAGATTTGTCCAGACAGTTTATATTTGATCCTAATGATAGGATAACGAGGTGGGTAAAGTATTTCAGTTATATACTGAAACACCTGTCCACTACCATAACAGTGATCACTGCCCCAGTAAAGATGTGCGGTTACATAGTGAACTGCGATGCCACATCAGAGTACTATATTTCGGGTGTCGTGCGATGAGCGAAAAACCGTAGATTACCAGGCGATAGTGGAAGTTTCGTTACACCTATCAAAGCTTGTGCTGACGTATTACAATTTGTATTTCATAAATTGTTTTTTCTATGTGAAAGACGGAGGTTTTTACGTCTGACTATGGTTTATCAGCCATCTTAAGTTACCAAAAGGTGGAAATTAATCTGCTGCTCCAACTACCGCGGTATATGTCACATCGATATTGCTGCTGAACCGTTTACGACGCTGCTGATACTCTAACATGTTTTATCGATTTCCGGGCGGCCACAGTCTCTGTAGACTGCGGTTTCTCAAGGGACACTATGGGATCGAAAGTGGTCCACTCGATGATCGTTAGCCTAATTAGTATCTATCACAAATCTACGAGGGCTCGGGTTCTCGTCTACCGTAAAAAAGTCTTAAGAATTTTGTTTGCAAACAGGAGTCCGGAAAAATGCTCATACGTATGCATTTCCACCCTACAAATTGGTTCGTGCTGTTTGTAGTCATCAGGTAGGGAAATTAGGAAGAATGGTAAACAAGTTTCTCTTCCATGCCACTGTCGGATACGACGATCAATCACATGATCCCACTCTCATGTAGATACGGTGTAAACATACCACCATTCAAAAAGCTCAATAACATGCATTTCCATCAAACACACACATACAACGTCTGGTTTCGTGCTGTTTGCACTCATCGAGTAGCGACAGTAGGGTCAGGATCTGCATGCGCTTGAAGGTTTGTCCGTTATCCTCCGTTATGTTTCAAATCTGTCATCAACTGGATTATGAACGAGGCATTAACGGACCGTCAAAATGTTTAAGTATCAACAAATCTCTGGATCTCAGATGTAGATTAGGCAGATGATTTATTTTTACTGTCAAAAATGCCGAATTGCTGCAACAGCATTCAGACCGCATTTATTGCTCTGTTGCAAAACGCAGCAAAACCTAGTCGTACGATCTTTAGAAGTTTTCGACCATTAGTGACGTATGATAATCTTGCGCGTACCGTAGATTGACCGGGTATCTAACACTGCCTTTTGGGTGCGATGCAACGGAATACCTGTGATTTTCATTCACATCCAACAGCGGATACTGCATTGGGTTGATCACATCCTCCAAAAGACAGACTCAGCGTTCACAAAACTAGTCCTCGACCTTAAACCCACTCTTACTCGGCGTTGGTTGCAAGGCAGTAAAGTGAACACGAGGCTCTCAACAGATTGGGAGGATGTAGATTCTCTGAAATGCTGTACCGACTACGGCTTTCGGAGTTGTAAACGCGAGTGGATAACGATTTGCAAAGTTATAGCCTCTGATCGATACGCCTGGGGTGACGTGATTCGAGACATTAATGGAGCTGGGTAATCTACCCGTGGACCGAGCCACAGAAAAGTAAAGCAAGTAAATCAGATCTGATTGACATCGGAGTATTTTCTGCATTGCTTGCAATTACGCATACCCATCAAAACACTTGAGACTTGATGTCGTCAATATTATAAACTTGAATATGTTTGTTGAGAATACTCGAATCATTTCTTATTTAAAAATGTAAGTTTTTCGAAAACATTTCAATGTTTCTACGTACAAAACAGCTTTTGATTATATATTCTGTTAATAGAGATGTATTTTAACTGAATTCCTCGTGAACATGTTTGTTCCGGCACTTCAGGTACAAGTATCACCATTAATTTTTCAATAGATATTAAGTATGGATTTGATTAGGACTCTGCTTATTCACCGTTATCCAAAAACTCGTTTCACGATTGGATTCCTTCATTGTACCCTGAAGAAACATCTTCGAACTCATGCGAGAGCACATAAAAGATTTTTGCTCATTTGAATATTTGCAAATAAATTTAAAGTTTTGCCGAATAATGTAACAAATTAAAAATTGTGTGTTGTTGAACACAAATCTGCTGGTTTCTGAACTGAGTTGCCTTGTGGTGTTAGCGGCAATAAAAACAAAATGCAGCCTTTGTTATAGATAAAAAATTAAATTCCTTTGAAAAATGGTTTTTGCAGAACATTTTTCAACCCATTGTGAACGATTTTTGGATCTATCAGCCATAAGGTACCTGGTGGGAGAAAGGCCGAAACTGTTTTCGTTGGGTCATTCCGGGTTAACGAAGGCAGCTGGCGAAAATCTGGCTACTCATCAAAACATTCGGGTCATCGGTTCAACAATAAACACTTTATCTTTCGCAATTCACACACTTCGATTGCATCTCCATTCATCAATTAAGTCAATTTGTTCAACATTTATGGCGTTATCTTATCGAATTCGACAAAACAAGAGACATAATTGGTCAACGGCGTTTTTACGCGCAATACTAGATGAACGAAACTCAGGCCTGTAGGAAAATCAAGTAATCACAACACTGAACCGAACGTGTCTGTCGCGTTTTCACTCTGAATTGATTTATTGTTAACCGGTAGGTTTTAAGCCACATGGGGCTCTTTAAGCCTGCTTTGTCCAAGTGTATATCGTTCGATTGCGCTTGACGTTGTCCATCTTCTTATACTTCCAAAGATGTTGCCACTCTAACAGTTCTGAAACAACTATTCTGAAACCCGAATTATTACGGGTTCGTCGTCCAAAATGGTCCTGTTCGCGGATAATATGAAAATTTGGACGCCAATAAGTTCTGCAGAGGATTGTGAGAAACTGCAAATGGATTTGAACAGCGTGTCGAATTGGGCAGCCATGAATGACATGTCATTCAACATACAGAAATGTAAGATCCTCCATCTTGGCAAGAATGTTCCTTGGACATATCGATTGGGAACTGAAAACCTAGCATGGAGCTCGTTAGAAAAAGATCTTGGAGTGTGGATTAGCTGGAACCTGAAGAGCACAGCGCACTGCCAGAACATATATCGACGGGCAAACAGATTGTTGGGTATCTTTCGAAGAATATTTGGAAGATTCTCTCTGGTAACCTTACCAAGGATAATGAATGTCTACCTTCGCCCTACGATGGAGTATGCGGTAGAGGTCTGGGCTCCTTGGCTGCGAAAAGACATTGCTCTCTTCGATAAAATCTATCATAGAGCAACAAAGTTAGTGATTGGTCTTCGCAATGTGCCGTACACCGAAAGATTGCAACGTCTGGGTCTATGCGACTTTACCCAAAGGAGGATACGACGCGATATTATCCTGACATATAGAATTGTGTCTACTGAAGGACATCCACTAAAACACTTGCTCGATGTGTGTGATGGGAAAGTGACACGCGGACATACCTTATCCCTTTACGTTCCAAGTTCCCGTATTGATTGTCGGCGCCATTTTTTCGCCGTACGTGCTATATTTCTTTGGAATTCCCTACCCCAACATGTGGTGGACTCTCCTTGCCTGGCGGCGTTTAAAGCGAAATTGGACTTACATATGCAAAAGAATAACATTCGTGAGCCTTAAATTTGATATTCACTATTGCTTTTATACTATTGTATTTTTCCAGTTTTTATTCATACCGTAATCCTGTGGTGTTGCAAAGTAATAACTTTTTTTAACCATAAATCCTTGAATCCTTGAATCCTTAATTCCTTGAGTCGTCTGACCTTTCGTCGATTTCTGCTTTTGTGTTGTGCCAGAGGACAGTCTGTTGCATATCATCCGAAAGCTCATGATTAGTGCTCATCGTTATTGCACTTCGCTCTCTTCCAAAACCATCACAAGTTTTCACGGTTCTACTTGTAGTGCAGAGTCTCAGAACACCAAATGTAATCAAAGTACACGCCAAACCTAGCTTGCTCTCAAATATATCAATTAATCGTTATTCTATATGTTGCTAGATTACGTTTGATCAAATGAATTTTAATCTTTTTTTTACATTGATAACTTGAATATTTCGGTTGAAAAGATTATTTTCTTGAAATTGAATTTTAGTTTATTATTATGAATCAGGTATTTCAAACACCATTAATATTGCGTAGTTAGTAGTAAGTTTTTTGTAAGTGTTGGGCTCACCAGTAGTGTACTTAAATGGAGGGGACATTTCAGCGGCAATAATGACTAAAATAAAATGAAAAAGGATAATCAGTTGTTACTTGTACAATGTAGATTTGAAATAGGAAAAATAGGTTGATTAGTTCCATGCACTTACCGGGAATTTCTTCTAATCGATAACCCAAAGCTTTTAATTGCCGAACTGTGCGAATAGCCACGGTTTCCGTTTGCATTCCTCTAGATTTTATTCCCAAAAGCAGTTCTGTTAGTAGAAGCCGTGATTCCAAAACGTAGTAACGTAGCAGTTTGCAAGATATTACGTTCATACGTGTTCTTACCTGAGTAAACATTAGATATGTGAGCAACCAGAGAGATTTTCAAATAACAAGCTTTTAGATTAATCGCGATTTATTCTTGTACTTATAATTAAAAACCCATGATTTGTATTATTTTAAGAGGCTTTAACCAGTGGTTCAAATATATTCGTGAATTATTTTATGTAAATGATTTTTGCGGTATTTTTATGTGGTGATGGTGAAGAAAGTTTGTAATGAAGCGGTTAGAGTAATTTAGTGGCAGCGCTCTTGTTCTAACACATGATCTTCGTCAGACCCCATTACAATCACTAGACTACAAATTTTGCGAAAAGTTTGATTACATCCCGCTGTTTAATAATGTTTTTGAACATACTCGATAACGAAATTTGCAACAGACATCTGTTCTATACTTAGTCTTAATCTCTGAAGACGCGCCTGTTGAAAATGTTCAGTATCACCCTCCCCTGGGTTGAAGCAACCAACTCCTTTTGCTGTTTCAGTACATATGCAACTCCAGTAGAATGGTAAAGCAAATAAAACTAAAGTGGATTACATTGGTTTGATGGAAACATTGAGGGCTCTCGATGAATATAACATAAATTTCAGTGATTCGGACTCGCATTGCACAACCCTGACAGATTACATCACCAACATGATACAATTAAATTCTAACTATGCACCGAAACATAGGAGCAAAACCCCCGTTTAGAATTCGCAGTCGAACTAGAAAATCGTTGAGAAAGCAAAATTCAGCATGGGCTACTCACAGGGTCGCCAGAACAGTATCGAGCTTGGTAAAGTTCAGCGAATAGCGGAATACAGTCAAAAATCTCATTCGAGAGGATAAACAATATCACCAAATTCATCTGGCAGTAAGAATGCAACTGAATCCATAAAATGCTTCATCAAACCACTTACAAAACTACGAAGCCGAAACCCGGTGTTTTTCCGATCATGACAGATAACAGAAAAATTGATTCTGTCCCGGAAAACACGAACGCTTTAGTCAGATTTTATTCATGAGTTTTCAGTCCCAAGGATGCATTAATATCATGGGAATTGTCAGCACCAATTTTGCCTGAGACTACAAGCGATATTGATTTTGTAATAGTGCAGCACCAACTGCGCACGCTGAATAACAGCAAGTCCCCGGGAGCTGACGGAATCATACCTGCAATCCCAAGGTAATGCGGCATTGAATTCTGTGAACCACTCTGTGATTGATTTAATCACTCTTTGAGGAAGGGTGCTATACTTACTGACTGCGGGAGAGGAATCATAACACCCATCTACAAATCAGGAGCTCGTTCTGACTCAGTAAATTACCGCACTGTTACACTCTCTCCAGTTATCTCAAAAGTTATGGAGCGACTTGTGTGCGAAATAATTGTTAGTCATCTCGAAACCCAAAGCTTGTTTTCCAAAGACCAACATGGATTTCGGAAATTTCGTTCTTACTTGACTAACCTACTGGAGACAATGAACGACTGGACTCAGGTAATGGACAAATAAAAATCGTTTGAACGCGCGGACCACTCTATACTTTTGAGCAAGTTGCAGGGAGTTGGTATTAGCGTGTGCCTTTTTACCTGACTGAGAAGCTACCTGCTTGATCGTAAGGAAACTGTACGTATCGATGGTGTGATTTCTAGGGACATAGAAGCCACTAGTGATGTCTCACAAGGTTATGTACTTTATCCGGTTTACTTTTAGGTCTACATCAACGACCTTCCGAAACTTGCTACAGCCAAATGGTTCTTTATGCGGAAGATGCAAAACTTTGGAAGCGAATCACTCACCAATATAATCTGATTTCTCAATACGCATGATCAATCGATAGTAGAAAACCTTCACGGAAATATGATAAAAAATGTGAAGACAAAATAAAGCGTTTTTGTATTGACTTACGTAATCACAACTTCTCGCTTGAACGTTGCTCTCGAGCCGACCGCATTTCTCATCGAGACTAAGATCAACGTCTACTTCGAACTTCAACGCAGCTGTCACATCTAAAGCAAAGGAGAATTCATGCTAAAATAATGTGTTGCTCACATCCCCTGTACCTACACACCACAACCGGTTTCTGGTCGTTGGCTGTCATCAGTTGGAGACAATAGGATTAAATTCAGTGAGTCTTGAACTTCATGATAATTCAATACATTTAAAAAGCTTGAAAGACAAGAAAATTGTCACATCTCATGAGAGCTAACAGTTAGTCCAATACATGCAAAAGTTTCTACAGACATATATTTGTGGCATATTATAATAAAAATACTACCTAATAATCATTAAGCTTTGCCAATGAAAAAATCTATCAGTATATTCTAAAATAATGTATATTTATTAAAATTATATATTTATATATATGCAGGATGCTTGCTTACTTTGAATCAGTCCAACAACATTTGAAGCGAACAGCGGTAACATTATGAACAGAATTTGTAGCATGCTTGTCTAGTTTGGCTATACGATAACTGTAGATATATGCGGTTAACTATCAATCGTCAAATCTGATTGGACTGTTTTACATGGTGTGTACAATAATCGACGCTTTCGACTACGTTAAAATGAATGGAGTATTATAACAAATGGTTAAATTCTAAATACTACATGATAAGTCCGCTTAAAGCCAAAAATTATATAGCAAGTAAATCTTCAGAATTTCTAAATCACAATCGGTTCATTTGCGACCTGGTTACGTCTGATGTTTTATTGAAAATGTTTCATCAAATAATGCAAGGAGTCCCATTCAGGGCAATTAGGCATTTTTACAGACACACACATATATATATTCATCAGATCAATACAAAATATATATACGATTGGATATAATATATATTCTATTAGTCAAACGCCATATACGATCGATTATATATATATATTAGATATATATATTTTATATATTATATATTTATATATGGAGCGTATATGGCGTTTGACTAACAATGGATGATTATCAGCGAAGTATCATGGATAAGTAATCATGATTAACTCATAGACAAACCTACCAATGAGTGGTTGGCTCTGTTGGCTCTAAAATAAAGTTAGAATATTTTGTTTTGAAGCATGAACTATTGCCTCGGGTTCTGACAGTTCGATTGCCATTATCATGGCATAGAAATATTGATTGCTGTATTCAATACATCAGATGAAAATCTGCAACTTGTTCCATCGCGATTTTCAGATCAATCATCGGAATTTCGTTCTAATTATTTTTATTAAATTATATATTAATATAAACTTTTACATCTAATTTAAACTTACTTCGATTTTATTATGTATTTTGAGGTACTGTTATAAAGTAATTTATGAAGTTTCTTTTTCCGAAAGTTTTTCTGTGTAGAGTAATGATATGTAGTTTAAAAAGTTGCGAATCACTGCGAATCTAGAGAGTCTCGAATCTTTCACTCACACCGTTACTCATCATCTGGAATTGTCGACCAGTCTACCGCAGAGATCAAACATCACCAGGCCACTTCGAGGTCATCAAATCACAAAGTCTGTTACTTTCATGGAAATGAAATAAAAAAATTGAGTCGGTAAATTATGGATCAAACACAAAACATGTACGAACGAGTTGACTGTTTAATCATTTTATACATGAATATCTTCTTACTTGAACAAGAATAAAAACTTATAATTGAAAACCTACGATAGTTCAATTCTGGAAAAAATATTAAGCAAGGTGGTGAAACATAAATGAAGTCTTCCACATAAATTACAATTACGTTCTCATTTATTTGATAAAAACCATGTTTGAGCGATAAATATAATAGTGGGTTATTACTTGATGGTAAAATTATCGTTCAATATGCGATTATTTTTGTTTAAGAAGATGCTGTGTAGTGTGTGTGAAGCAACAAAATATTATTGAATAATGTATATTTGATTAAAATGTAGTTCCAATGTTGTCGTGGCCAGAGCTGGTTTGGTGGTGATCTCTCAATTAAAATATTGCTCTAATGACGTGTGTTTCACAGCATCAGACAAGCAGGTACAGCTCTTGGCATGTACATATGTTGATGTGTAACCTGTCAGGACATCTATTAAGAGAGTCCAACTAAGATAAGGCTAACCCTTATCACAATAATCTAATGGTCTGTGAAAACATCCAGTCAACATAGGGGAAAATATGGTTACAGGGTCCCGTTGGGCATTCATAAGTGCCATTCAACTTCGTTATCGCCACCACTTCGTCCAAATATACCAGCAGAGCTGATCCTCTGGTTATAAATTGTTGTGAAGCGGGAGAACTTGCTGCATAGGCAACAGCGTGTTCTCCATATTCAAAGCCCCTGAATTTCCAATGAAAAGAAAACTCCGTTCAGCTTTTAGAAGCACCAGATCACGGTTAGAAGCTATTGCTCAATTGGCGTAGAGCTCTGCGCCTGTAGGTGCTAACGATAGTGGGAGAGACTACGTCTCATTGAATGGCTACCGCGCGTCTCAAGCTGGGTATTACCTAGTCACTAAGTTGTCCTCCCGCCACAGTTTGCTATCCTCATTAGGTGCATGGGAAGTAGGAACAAAGCGGAGGGCACACTATATTTTTTCGCACGATCGAAACGAATTGCTATTGAACATACATCAGCATTACTGGATAAATGGAAAGTGCAGTCACTTCTTCGTGTATGTCATGACATGTTGAATAAAAGCGAGGTAACAAAATAGGCGGTATTTAAAAAGGAGCCAAAAAGCTAAAGGTCAAATGTTTCGTCTTGCAAGAGAGGTAGCTACACGACGCCATGTTGCTTAAAAATCTAATCAGCTCTGATGCTTTTTGACCGCATTGAGTTGAGTTTGCCGTGCGAAATACCTGACTAAAAGTAGCAGAACCGGGCAGCACATGTAGCGAACTAATGTGGACTATAAATCAGAAGTACATTACAGCTTTAACAATAATGATAATAGTTATTATTAATGTATTGTGGTACACATATCCCCATCCCTTACAAACCACACTCGGTTTCTGGCTGTTTGCCGTCATCAGGTGGAGACAGTAAGACCAGGTTCAGTGAGCCTGATTATTATTATATTTTTATTCTTATTTATTGTTAGTCATAAATGATAATGAAAATACAAATTAATTATATTATTATTATTATTATTATATTATTATTAATTTATGCACCAATGTCCACTGTGGTGCATGTGAATAAGTCGCTTTTTCGTACTCACACAACGATCCTATAAAACCTGATACTGAAAAACTGTGTAGTGGTATTATTTGATTTCGATAAGCTCATCGTTTATGTAAATCCCAAGTCTTATCCAAAACGCCTGGAAAGTTCTGGGTAGGTGGACAAAGTGAAAATGGACAACGCCTTTTGGAACTACGCACACAGTCCATGTAACATATTTTTTGGAACAAAGCCACACCATAGTCAGTAGGAAGCATCCTCGGAAGAGTCATTAATCCTTTTTTCGTTAGGCGTGCTAATATAAAATGCCGAGTCGCCGTTTCTATATATGTTCTGAATGAAACTCAAAGGAACAACTGGTTTGAAGCCAAAGCTTCTGTGATGAGTACTATCTTTCAGGAGAAAGAGTCGGCGTTGTTGAATTTCAAACTAATGCCAACAGAATAAACTTACGTTTTAGAGAAGCTTGAAACAAGATCCAACAGACAATTGGCAATTGTAAGAATGAACAGTAGACTAAATTTATCCTCATTGGTAAAATCTTCTGATACTGGTAATTTTCACGATATGTATGATAGGACTAAGAGAGCCATTTATCCAAAAATATATAAAACAGCTATAATAAAGTAAGTATCTAATAACATAATTCTCGACAAAACTAAGGAGATGGAAAGATGGGTCGAAGATTTCTCCTCTTTTTTAGGAGTACATGCATGCACTTGAAACTTTTAGGCGTTAATTAAACTTTGAGCGTCGAGAAACGCTTATTCTTGACGAGCTCTTTAAAGCAATCGACAACTTAGCCAGAGGAAAGACCCTTGGGGACGACGGAATTCCAACTGATGTCATCAATTATTTCACAGAATCAAGATCTCTTTTAATTTATCAAAAAACCATCTCATCGATTTTAGAAAACTGCTATAGATAAACACCTTTACTCTCATTGATGTCACAATTTATCCTATATTATCATGACTTTTATACCCGTGAAGAACAAACTATGAGTGGAATATTCCAAATAGTCTAATCGGGAATGGGGTGCAATAAAAAAATGTTTTATCTTCTTATTCATAAGCTTCTAGAAACAAGTATATTTAAAAAAATATACTAATGATATACGATGGAGTTCTATCAAAAGTACTGAACCAACAAAAAGTTCGATCTATCCACGCAGTCTAATTCAGTTTCATGAATGAGGTGTATTTCAAGAAATGAATAAACTTGAAGCATCAGTAACGATACTGAAAGAGAATGAAACTCGACCTGGGCCGTCACCACACGGAAACAGCCAAACGTGGTCGTGTGAAAGCCTATGTCGGACCGTCTTCATTAGTTACAGTTTGCCGAACACTCATAAGCACGCCACTAGATCACGAGCATTTAACATGACAAAATTATCACAGTAAGTCTGAATAAAGCTATTGGATGCCGAAAATGTGTCACATAATATTGACTTGACATGACGCATAAATTTGTGCTTTGATACTTTTGGATTTATTTCCTCTCTCCTGTCTGAGCTGGACGATTCATATATCATTAAAGACGTCTTGATTTACTCGTTCGGAATATATATCCGAATCAATTTCTAGGAAGGTGAATCCTTGAAAATCCAATTATTCAAGTTTTACCCAAATTTACCCATGCGTGCAATATACCTGGCGATTGGAATATCGTCCCTGTTTTGAGATGATCACATCATTTCGAATCGATTGATAGATTTTCAACTCTATTGGTTCAAAACTCGTTGAACGGAATCACTTTGATTGAAAATCGTTCTCTTTTGACAGTTCAGATCGCATCACCAATCCATCGCATTCTCTACACCTGGAAGCTATCGATCGACAAGCAACTGCATCGCCAAGTGCACTGACTCATCCCTCACTGGATTGTAAAAATGACACAAAGATATCTTCAATGCCCCAGACAAAGATGCGCGTCAAATGTGCAACAAAGGGGTAAGTGCTAGATCACACGTAATTAAATGTTTTGGCTGTTTGGGTAAAGTACGTACCAACTGTGTAAAGCCCTAGCGCAAAAGTGGTATCTTTTATTAACAACTTTGATTTACCCGGCGTTTGCTACGTAAGTAGTGCGCGTCAAACTAACCCCGCTAGCGATACACCTACAAATCCTCACCATGAGGCAAAGCTGGAATCACAATTAGAGATTGTGACAAAGTTATCGTTAAGTAAATGGGATAAATAACCTCCGATTTGAAGACGTTATAATAGGAAGTATAATGTGTTTTGCTAGAGTCTTTGAAATATATTGACTCTTGAGGAGATCGCCATGCAGTGGAGAGAAAATAGCATTGAAGATAGTATTTGTAAGTTGATCGCAAGTGGAGAAACGTTGTTTCAGAATTTTTCAAGATAATGAACTCGATGCAACGTTTGAGCACAACAGAGTCTTGCGAAAGAATTGCGGGGAAAATAGCAGGTGAGCAATACAGAATATATGGTAATATACAAAAGAATAGACAGTGAGAAATGTGCTTAGACTCAAAGCCGCGAGAACTTGGACGAAAGCATAAAAAAAGGCTCCGAACTTTAGTGAGTAAATTATTTAGAAGATGGTTCCAAGTAAGTTCGTTGGATATGGTGAGGCCTAGATACTTGACGTATTTTCCTAACGGAGAAAAAAATTCGAAACAGTTATGAGTAGACGAAGAAGAGCAGTTGGGAGGAATATAGGTTTTGATGAATATTATGGATTTATAAGAAAGTAAAACGAGTGGTTCACACTCAACTGCTAAACAAGAAATGCTATTCGCAAAAAGATAATTTGCATGCATTTCCATCACACACACATCCCACGACCGGTTTCGTTCTGTTTGCACTCATCAGCTAGGTACAGTATGATCAGGATCCGCATGCGCCTTAAGCAGTGGAAGAATGGTAATCAAGTTGCGCTAGTATGACACTGTTGGATAAGGACGGTACGACCAACCTGTTCGATGACATCAACCCACAATCACGTATGACAGCATTTGAACCCATGTTCATGACAAAAATGATCATTAGCCTGCATTCCGATCACACACAATGCGCGTCGGATTCCTGCTGTTGGCACTCATCAGGTAGTGACAGTAGTATCATGATCAGCATGCGCTTGCCGATTAACACGAAAGTGTTTGAATGGAAGTCATGCATTGATCGATTTCAGTGTAAAGCCAGTATACTTGAAACAAAATCACGCCACATCGTTAATAACCTGAGCTATTCAATGTCGAATAACCTTCAGGAAATTTCCTCCATAATAACCGAATATTGCATGAAAGCACAATAAGAAAAGATTATTTATTTATTTCTGTTTTCCGAAAAGCAACCCTCAGGCCCGCAATGTGTTTCCTCTGTTTACTTATATTTTTCAAATAAATCCTTTTCAATTTTACTCGAATGCATTTGAAAAACGATGTCAGTCCATGTAATTCACGAAAAAATAGTGATAATTCAGAATTCTCTTCAGAAATCTCGCATCATATTTTGTTGTACTGTCCATAATCAATGAGTGAATAATACAATTGTGATATATATTTGAAGTATTCATAATAATTACAAGAATTTTCTAATAAAGCACGGCCAATTCAATGGCCCGCCAAACGGCTTTTACAAATTCGCCACATTTGGAATTAATAAATGAAATGACCGTCAATAAATACATGGCTGGGCGGGAACTTTGCAAACTAAACGAAAAGAAGTCCCCTGGCGCAGACAAAATTAGCCCCGCCATACTTCACAGGTGTCCCATTGCTGTGACTGCTTCTCTCAAGCGCTTATTTTTTCTCAATACACATGAAATGAAGATACCACCGCAATGGAAACCAGGGATGAAAAATTCTATTTATGAAGGCGGTAGAAGCCCATCTATAGACAGGTAATGCTACTTCCGGTAATTCAAAGCATAGTGACTGCGCGCATAAGAGAACATTATTAAAAAACAAAATAATTTGAACACAGCAAAAAACGGTTTTCGAAGAGATCATTGCTGTTCATCTAAACTACTTGCAACGTTCGAGGATTGGACCGAAGCACTGGACGAAGGTAAGGCTGTATATGCTTGCCACCTCGATATTTCCAAAGCTTTCGATAGATTCAACCATGAAATTCAAATAAAAATGCTCTAAGCTTATGGAATAACGGGAATGTTGCTAAATTGGATAAGGGACATTCGTACTGATAGGCACGTCGGAGTTTGCGTTGGCAACACCTTCTCTAGAAAATTAGGCATCAAATATATTGTACAGCAAGGCTTGGACGTCTTCTGTTCTTGGTGTATATGAACGGCGTAGTGGAGGATATTGCATGTAACATGATACCGTTCGCCGAATATATTGAAATATGAAAACGTGTTATGTCTGTTAATGATTGTGTATAGTATTCCAACGGGAACTGTGCAACTTATTTTGTTTGTCCAAGAAAATGATTAACAAAGGGTTAACCCTTTGTCTACTGAGGGTAACTCTAGTTACCACCTCAAACAAGCAGTCGATTCCTCAGTAGCTCCTGTCGGTACATTCAGTCAACATCGGAGTGTACTTTGAAGGCGGCGTCTGGAATCTGATCCATAAAAATTAATCATGTGTTTTATTTATGCCATAATTAAGCAGAATAACACAAAAATATCATAAAATACCTATATCCAATTATCATAGACAAAAAGTTAACTCGGAGAAGTTTAAAAGTCTGCGGCCTGGAAAATCTCTGCTCCAAATGTATCAGATTAGAACTCAGGATCTCGTCTGGAAGACCGCAAAAAAGATCTCGTTATCTGGATGTCGTGTAACATTGACCATGGACAAAATTCCTTATCAATTTACAATAAAGGCCTTCGTATCTGAGTTTATTATTAATTTTAAGGATTTCCAAGCCCGCAAAATTACCCAGGTTAATTATCGTGTTTATACGTCCTGTTATCGAATATACCATCCAAGCCTGGGCACCATGGCTGAAGAAGGATATTGCGAAACTTCATAGCAATTATCATCGTTACAGAAATTTGCCTTTCAAAGAGCGAGTGTTGAAACCAAATCTAAAATATTTTACCAAACGATGGATACGGCCTAACCTCTTGTTGGCAAACAAAATACTGTATACTGAAAATCATTCATAAACGATTTCCAAAGCACAATAGCCACACACGAAAACGAAAACAATCAACAACTTTAAGCGTTCCGCATTCTAGTTTGGATATTCATCATAATATTTCTCTGTCAGAATTTGCTTTCCATGGAATCTCTTGCCTGAATAAATCATATGCTCAAAATCTGTTGAGGTTTTCAATTCTAAACTGGATGAGTATACGACGAACCATGCGGCACATTACTGTATCTGTTAATTTTTAGAAGATAATATATACTTAGGCGATATAAGCCGTCAACTTATGGCTAATTTTCAGCTTACTGCTTTTTCTACCGTAAAACGTTCTGAGTTGTGAGACATTTGCGATCGAAAATGATGAAGTTTGCGTAAGAATTCAACATGCAAAAATGAGCTGTACTGGTGAACTATTCGATACGCAATACTGGGTGATTCGACTGGCTGCTCAATATAAAATTTTTACGAATATTCATCCATGTAAAAATGGGCGCCCGAAATAAGTCAAAGAAGAAGGATATCGATTGGATTCTATTTGTTGTTATAAAAATAATGAATATGCCTGTTTTGCATAAAATATTTCGTTTATTAATGTACACTTATTTAGAAGATCAGAAAATGCTAGCCAATAATGTGCAGCCAATATCAACCAGATAGGCCCATCTTATCAACGAAATTAATCAGATTTTTGAATGCGTCACTTCCCTGCACTTACACAAAGTATGCGAGCATAAGGTCATTTGTACATCATTTGACTCAACCGGCACAATGCATGCAACAGTTGTGTGGACAGTTTTTTCGGTTCAAAATGCATTTTGATTTAATCTGCATGGTCATGCAGTGCATAAAGTTTACATTGACAGACGAAAATTAAATGACATTTAGACGACGGATATAAATTGATGGTAATTTCTAGTCAGTGTCAATAGCCAAAATGTTCACTGTTATTTTGCTCATAACCCAGCTGTCGTTTATAACAGCACGTCAGCACAGTAGGTTAACAATCTGAACATTCCATGTCATGTGAACAAACTCAGAAATGTATACCAGTATCTTTGTCTTTACAGTCAACTTGCGGTTTCCCAATACACAAGAGTTTAATCGGGACAACATGAGAGCTGCTGTGCTAACCCGCTTATCAATCTCCGTGTCTAGCGATGGTTATCCGCAATGGTTGAATCGATATATGCGAAATGGTGTACTGGTTCAAGCTGACAGTTTCCATGAGGGGCGATATAATACCTTGTACAGTGACTTCGGTTAAGCTCATGCTAATTGTTGGCCAAACGTGTTTGAATGCAAACAAAAAGCAGTCAATTAGCGATTAAATATGTTCCCCGGAGTGAGCAATAAAGGCTACAACGTCAGCATACAGCATGTCACGGATTGCACACACTGTTCTATGGTTTGTGCTCTCAATCGATTTAAGTTGAAAAGCTCGCCATCACTTCGTGTGCGTACATATATGCCTTCTGTTCTCATCCTAATAGTGTGCTTCCGAAGCAGAGCAAAGAAAATGCCTAACATCGTGTTATCAAGAACACATCCTTTGACGAATTTCAAAGGCTTCTGAACAGAAACCTTAAAATGGACTAAGCCATTAATGCGTGGGTTGAACGAAATAATGTGTTTGAATATTCTCGGGTGACAGTCTATATATTTCAGTTAACCCTTTGTCTACGAATACACTATTTTATGATACTTTCGTGTTATTCTGCTTAATTATGGCTTAAATAAAACACATGATTAATTTTTATGGATCAGATGCCAGACTCCGCCTGACAAGCACACTTCGATGGTGACTGAAGTTACCGACGGTAGCTACTCAGCAGTCGACTGCTGGTTTGAGGTGGTAACTAGAGTTACCGTCAGTAGACAAAGGGTTAGACAATCATCAATAATAAGAAGTTTTACATCTCTCTTAACTTGTTCGCATACATCAAGTATTTAAATATATCGCTCTTAAAAAAGCACTTAAGGAATCGGAATAATTCGTAAATTTTCTGTAAATATATTAACGACATGTAGGTAATGTGATTCATTTTAAGCCTGAGCGTTCAGAGAATTTGGATCACACCGTTACTCACGCCTTAAAATTTGACCATTCTACGGCAGATTTAAAGCAGATTCAAGCCGTTTCGAGCTCACACAGTCACCCCGTGGGTTTCGTTGAAATTTGATGAAAAATTGAGTCGGTAAATTCCGGAGCAATCTCAAAGAGAAGATAACAATTTTTTTAATAAATGATTATATCTTCGCTTGAACAACAATACAAACGTATAATTTAAAGTAATCCAACTTTCAACTGCACAAATCCTGTTGAGCAAGGCGGAGCCACTGTAAACTAATTGTACCACATGATCACCTATGTTTCCCAACAATTGTTCAGAAACAACCGGGCTTAAAAAATAAAGTCGATGGTGAAATTAGTAGAATGTAAATTGACATGCATCATCCGATAGTTTAATATAGAATGGCATTTGAGTAGTTCTTGTAATTTTGCGAGAAATAACAAAATTTTATCAAATGAAGTATATATGAAGAAGATTTAAATTCGAATTTGTCCTGGTATATATGTATGAAGAATTCACAAGATTATTAAACAGGACATATCACCATTAGGAATATTTTACACTTATATACCATGAAAAATACATCAAGTGCGTAAAAGTATTCAGAAGCAAGTTTGCTAAGCACGAATATAGAGCAGAATAATACCATGTAATCAAAACAAGTGGTAAAATGAAAGAGAATGATATATCAGAAATCAATTAACCTATCGACAAGAGACCCGAGACGAAACTCTTAGAATGGAGGACAACAAACTATAGCAAGTATAGCAAACGTTTATCAGCTCAAGTTCGAATACCAGAAATGATGTCATCTAGATACGGCTCGAAGCATTGAGCGTGAAGACAAAAATGAGAGCGTACATCGCCTGCGTACGAAATCCTTTAAGTAAGCAAAACCGTGAGCACGAACGCAAGATACGAACGGATTCAAATTGCTTTCCAGCTAAGGATCATCCGTCGTATCTTGATCATTGCGTAAATTGACAAAGTGACATAAGCATAAGTGTTTACAAGAAAAGATCTGAAGAGCATATTCACTTTATTTTATCAGCAACCACCTACGCTTGCTGAGTCGTGGTTTATGAAGTGAAATATGGTCGTATTCCACTTTCTATGATTATTTACATTCTGAAGTCAACTTATGGATAGAGAGTAATTTAAGTACAAAACACTGGTAAAAATAATGAGGCATAGCCCTTACGAGTTACGACGAATTTGCTCTTGGCCACTATTGGAATTTCGTTTAAAGCACCTTTCAATACATTCGATGCGCGTTTTATATACGGCACATTTAAAAACTATGACTTCAGCGTTGCTAGGAAAGGAGAGAAATTCGCGCGTTTTTCAATGCTTCCTCTTTCAAGAATAATATCCTAATTATTCCAATTTTGTTCTACGCATTCGGATTCACTCAAATTTATCAAACAATCTGGCATAAATTTAAGAAGTTCGCATTCGGTAAGCATCCAGACATTCATATTTGTCACAATGTATTCATGATTTTTAATGAATAGCTGTACAATATCATTGTACAAACGTATGAAATTTAAACAATTGTACGTTCATGTAGGCATCCATGTTGTTCTAATGAGGAATTTGACCTGCAGTGTGAAAATATAAACTAAAATGTTTAACACTAAGGGTTTTCAGTAAACACGGTGTTATTCAACTTTAAAGATCGTGAAATTTCTTTGATTTCAACACGAAACCGGTCGTGAGGTGTGTGGTGGAAATGCCTACAAATGATTTTTTCTTTCATGGTCATGAGGTTTAAACCCTGTCTACATGAGTGTGCGCTCATTTGATTAAACACGTTGGTCCTACCAGCCTTATCTAACATACAAGCATAACTTGCTTGGGCTTAACTTTTCGGTCCTGAAATTTCCGCATTATCTGGAGATGATCTCCTGCACATACACAGAGAATGTGATTAAATTAAAATTAGTGAATCTTTTCATTTACATTTCTGTGAGCTTTCATTATTTGTATGAATTAACGGTGCAGACTAACTAATGCATTTTTCTCATCAATTCAAATATATCCTACGAATTCACCATTGCAGTTACAAACAGAAAACCAAATTGAGCTGCACGTTCACTAGTGCATGACTTTCAAATGGACCAATGAAAATTTAATGACATAAATATAAATAAAGAGTATTTTTTTATTCGGAGATAAAGGCCAACATGTTAACCGTTATATTGCTACTGTCACTGCTCTCCGTTATAACAGCACATGACCACAGTAAGTGATTAATCTGAAAATTCCATGCTTATTGTAAACAAAGTTTAAACATGTTAGTATTGTTTGGAATATTTGTAGCTCGGGTCGTTGTTGTAGTTTACTTGAATTTGTTCTCCGAGCTTGTTGAGTTTGCATCGGACGTTTCGTTGCCAGACTAGGCAACATCTTCAGCGATTGTTGGCAAATTGACTGCTCGAAGTTGAACTGACGATGGTATTTGGCCGGCCGACCATTGGTCACGTGATCGCATGTGATTGATTGATTGATTGGCTGCCTTTTCGGAAAGAAAACCCTTATCTCTAACCATAAATTGTAGCTACATCCAATCATATGAAAGGTTTTAGGATGCAACCTGAAGGTAAATATTGAGATTCCAAGATCCGTTAGACAACTTGAAATCAACTTCGTCATAGCAAATCCAGTGATGGAATTTGTATCCAATTTTATGAGCCCAGCTGTTTGTTCGGTAATAATGTTGTAGTGGAGATGGATTATTTGCTACATGGGTAACAGATAATTCTCTATTATGAACTGGCATGTCGTACATTTGATTCTCATTGAAAATATTGGCATATATAAAATCAAACTGACAAAATATAATACATAAAGAATAACTATGTGATTCTGCCTATGAACATCGTGGTTCGTTGTGCGAACATTTTGCAACAGTGGCATACAACTATGACCTTGTTTACCATTTATCCACTGTTTCAAGGATCACAGAACCTAATCTTACTCTCTCCATCTGATGTCGGCAAACAGCCAGAAACCGGTAGTGGAGTGTAATTTCGGGAGATGTGAACAACACATCACTATAATACATAAAAAATTTAAATCAAACGTTTAAAATACTAATCGCAACGAAGTATCAATCACATGTTTATGCATTTATAACTGGCCAGCCAGATTGTGCAAGACCCTTTCACATATTACTTGGTGATGGTTTTGAAGCTTTATCTCAGCGAAGCCGCCATCATGCAAAATTCTTACAGCCATCCATCATATACCTGACACTGTTTTCAAACTCAACAGTTTTATTGCATGCACAAGCCCGTTAATTAATTTACGTTTATTTAATATATTATGGTGCCCACATCCGTGATACTTACACTTCACAACCGGTTTCTGACTGTTTGCTGTCATTACGTGAAGAACATAAGATTAGGTTCAGTGAGTCTTTAAAACGTTCAATTTAATGACTTGTACAACTTACAACATTTATTATCATTGGCTATTCCTTGCTTGAGTGAGGCCGAATTTTAGAGATTCATCAAAATTTATGAAGCACGCTAGTTACATGTCAAACATGGAAGGTAATCTACATCACATGAATATTTAAAGGCTTTGCATGATTTTACAGCACTTTTCGTTACTGAATAACATTGAAAATATTTTCGCAGAGATATGTTCTACCCATTCGACTACTAACATTCTTTAAGTGCCGACAAGTTCACGCAGTTATTCATTGTATGTGAAGCTGCAAAATCTTCTTCAAAGTGAACCGTAATATGATCCCGTCTTGGAAATTCTTTGTTTCCTAATAGCACACATTTTCCTAAAATTACCTCTTGCATGATTTTTGATGTTCTGCTTCAAACAATTTCACGGCATGGATCGTTTGGAATACAAATTATTATCAGCATATCTTACGTTATTGCAGTGAGAAAGAGAAAAATGCAGGTATACGTTTACACGAAATTGATGCAAATAAAACTATTATCTTCAAATAACTTGAAAATGCTCCATAGATCGAACCTACTATCCATATATTTAAGGTAATTCAAGGTTTTCAATGGTCTAAATAGCAACAAGATTAACAAAAAGCATAGGATGATAAAAATTGAAATTTAAGTGTATAAACAATATAAGAACATAGATTAAACAGTATACAAGTGTTCTGGAAACGAATAATGTAATAAAAATTCGTCTAATTTCGTTTTAAAGTCATGCAAGCTGGTGGCGTGAACAACGGTTGAAGGTAATTTGTTCCAAGTAAAACAGACACAGACAGAGTAAAAATACCTTCTGCAGTTCAGGCAGGAATGGGGTACGATAATTTCTCGTATCCCTTCGCGTGAATAAATCCTGTAAGGGATGGTTCGGGGCATGGAATGTTTTGTAAAGTAAGATAAGGTCTCCTCTGGTTCGTCGATAGGGAAAATCGAACAGATTCATTTGAGCTATCCTCTCTTTTCATGGTTTGTTTCGGATGGTGGGAACTAGTTTTGTTGAGCGGTGATAGATTCGCTGCATAAGTTACACGTCACTCTTGAGCCACGAAGACCATGACTGCACACCCTATTCCATGACTGGTCTCAAGTATGTATTCATGATCCTTGGGAATATCTTGGGCGAAAATTTCCAAATTACACGTTTGAGTAGATTCAGAACGTGTTGCTTTTTAAAGACACTGTTAGTTTGAAATGTTGTTTTTAAACTGAAGCTTATCCAGACACCCAAATCTTTCATTTCAAAGTAATTGTCAAGGTCATGCGAACCTATGTGATATGGAAACTCTACTCGATTCCCCACGTACATGATCCTGCATTTGTTGAAGTTAAAAGGCAGTTTGTTCTTCAACGACCAGCTGTGAAGCGTATCAAGATCCTTTTGTAATAGCAGAAAGTCTTCTGGACTACGAATGCTGCGCCAAATCTTTATGTCGTCCGCAAATAACGAAATGTACATCGAACAATTTCCGGTATTTCATTGACATAAACCAGAAAGAGGATCTGACCAAGGACTGAACCTTGGGGTACTACGATAGCTGCTGCGATTGGTTTGGATAATGCACCATCAACACGTACATAGTTAGTGCGATTTGTTAGGTAGTCATTTAGCCAATTTAGCAATTTTCCAGTGATACCAAGCCTTTCAAGTTTCTGCAGTAGTAGGGTATGGTCAACACGATCGAATGCTTTTGATATATCTAAATTGCAAACGTGTATTGATTGTCCTCTATCTACCGATTTTGTCTAATCATCTAGCGTTATCAGTAAATTAGACAATCAGGAATAATTTCGTCTGAATCCATGCTGGTTGCTCGAAAGCAACTGATTATTCTCGAAATGTTTCATTAGATCGTCAACGATGAGTCGCTCCAGTAATTTTGAAATCACTGGTAACAGAGTAACGGATCGGTAATTGGAAACATCGGAGCGATTTCCACCTTTGTAAATTGGAGAAATTATTCCTCGTTTCCAATCTGTAGGAATCACTCCGCTTGCCAGTGTTTGCTCGAAAAAGTCAGTGAGTGGTTCGTATAGCAAACTCGCAAATTGCTTCAATATTTTCGGGGTTATTCCGTCGGCCCAAGTAAACTTTCCGGTTTTAATATTAAATAAACCTTGGAGGATGCGTTTCTCAGTGACACTTATTTCACTTATGGCAACCGTGTTTGAAAGTGTTGGATTTGGGCTATTTATTGCATGTTCCATCGGGTTGAATACCGATGAATAAAACGTGGCTAAAGCATCAGCAGTTTCTGCTGCAGTTGTTGTTGGTCCAGCTGATGTGTTCACGGACGCAACTCCAGGTATCACCTTAGCTTGATCGTTAACCATACGATACAGTATTTTGGGGTTTCGCTACATCAAGCTTGATATCAATTTTTGGAAGCACAACTTGTATTGAATGACAAATTTGTTGACTTTGTTCCGCAGTAAACGGAATGTTTCCCAGGTCTCGGATGATGGGTTTTGCCGATGGTGTCGCCGAACAATATTTCGTACCGGTAACCACTTACGAGTTCGGCTTCTTAATTTAAATTCAAAGTTTTTCTTGAGTTCCTGAGGACAAATTCGGAGCTCACTTTGATTGAACTTTTGAGATTAGATATTAGCCATATCCAAAACTCATGTACGTTGCTGGTTTCCGGTTGGCAGTTAAACGTGTTTTTCATAGCATCACTCAACGCCATAGTGTTGATCCGCCTAACTGTTGTACGGGCATCATTTGTTCTTACAGCTTCAAAAAGGTAGTCAAACTGGATAACGACGTGATCACTTAGTCCCAGTGGAATTTCGTAAGTAAAGTTGTCAATGTCATAGATCGCAACGATATTGTTTCGGCTGATTACAGTAGTTTTTTCAGAGCGTAGTATACATTTTTCACATAAAATTTCTCGTAACGGAGTAATACCTTAATGCCACAGTTAAATAGGTTTCTAACAAAGAACCGCGATGTACATATATGGAAATGGCAAAACAATTCCTAGTCGAACGCATAACACTGGTTTAGGATTGACCAATTTACTGAATAAGAGTTGCGCTTGTATACCACAGCTGGATAAGCATGCTGATCGTACAATTTATACCTGAAGATTGCAAACCAAAAACAAACCGGTCATGAGATGTGTGTGATTGAAATGCATTCAAATGAGGATGTTTGACTAATTTAATGTTTTGAAGTTGGCATAGATTTGTGACGAAAGATAATTTAAATCTAATTTTATATTTGGTTGCTTATTCACAGTTAGTTAAACATATAAATTGATTTTGTATCTCAACAGAAGTAATTGTTGCTTATAATTTCGATTTCGACGAGCGTATGTCGAAACAGATGAAATGCGGGCTACTTGAAAATGACGTACATCTTCGTTCGTGTGATTACGTAAGTGTGAGCTTCTGTGAAATCTTTATCAAATCACAATGTTTCTACACTGCTAAGCCAGAAATTTCTTGCACTAAACACTCTTTTTTCTCAAATTATCTTACACAACTCTGTACGAAACAATTATTGGCATGGTAAATATCCTCACTTGAAAGCTTCTTATGTTAACCGCAATGAATAATGTTTAGCAGATTCCCTTTAGAAACATGACTATTTTACGTACAATCGTGCGCAATTACCGGGTAATGCAGATTGTGTAAATGTTTACGTCACTGGAAGCTTAAATCCTAATTTTTTTACAACGTGGATAGAATAGTCTCGTTCTCATATTCTCGTTCATAGATTTCCTTTTTGCTGCATATCAAGTAAAATTTGATAATTGATATTCAATAAAAATGCGGTTCCTATACATATATTTATGCAGAATCTTTTTCGGTGTAACATTGGAGCTTGCTCTCGAAACTGTTTTGGCCTCAATGAGATCTCCCAAATATTTCATACAAGCATCAGGTATTCGTTTAAATGGACTAATTCAAATGACCACATAATGGACGTAGTTAAGCAGGGCAGAAATAACTTGACTGGAATTGGAAAAGAAACATGTGAGGGGTGGTATTAGTGGTCAAAGCAAAAGCTTATATAGAAATGGCTCATTTGCATGAATTTTCATCACACACAACCCATGATCGGTTTCGTGCTGTTTGAACTCGTCAGGTAGGGACAGGGAACCATATGCACTTGCAGCAGCGGAAGAATGATAAATAAGTTTTGCTTGTATGCCACTGTTTGATAAGGCTAATACGACCAGCCTGTTCAATAACATGAGCCCACACTCTTGTAGTCGAGGTTTAAACTAATGAACATGAACGAAAAAACTTAAATATAGATTTACATATCAATAGGGAAAACGTAAACATCTCAAATTTGTTATTGCTTCAAGATCAACGTTTCAAGAGCTCTCCCAAATATCTCAAACAAGCAATAAATTTTCGTTTAAATGGAATAATTTAATGACCTCATAATGGACGTAGTTAAGCTGGGCAGAAATAACTTGACTGATATTAGAAACGGAACATGTGAGGGGTGGTATTATTGGCGAAGTCAAAAGCTTATAGTACAAGTAATTTCTCGATTCTTTCTGTCGATGTAAACCAATGACGATTTTATGTTCCGCAGCAATCTGATTCAGGTGAACAATCTCTTCCGCAGCGCCCACATCGACGGGCAGTACTCGACCGATCAGTGTTATTTGTATGCTGTTGGCGTGACCAAACTTCAGCACCTGAAAGTAGTATCTGGTAATCCCAAGCAAGCATGTGACACTTCATAATATAACTCTAGAGAGATCGGCCAAGAGCACGTTGTTACGAAATTGTAAGGTCTAGATCAAGAGCTTTGATATCATATGCAACCGCCACAGTACTGCAAGTGGCTATGTTAAAAAGGATCAACGCTAAGGAAAAAAGAACTAAAACCAAATATATTTTAATAAAAGATAACTATAACGTTAAATTTGTTATACTGACATAAATGAACATTTCCGAACCGATAAAAAATATGTTTTCACAACAATCATGCGTTGAACAACCCAATCAATTGTATATATTCAATAAAAATTTGATGATATATTTGAATCTTTACATTTAAATTGCTTTGCATTAATTAAAAAACGTTGTTCGTAAATTTAAAAAGGCCTCATCTCAAGACGCGTTTTTTTGTGAAAATTAACGGTTATATTTTGCACTCAGTCATTAGACAATTTTCCCGTAATTACTTCCTTCGAGAATGAGCTAATATTTATCCATTGGAACTCCTTTGCAGGCTTTGACAAAGAAGCTGGCGCCTGGCTGTCGATTACTACGTTATTTTGTTTTGGATTCAATGTGGCTGTTTGTGGAATTAGAGTTGGATATCAAGTCGCAAGGTGAGAATACCGAAATCTTGGCGCTTAGAACGGCTCTCAAAATGAAAGCATTGGGCTACAGAATCAAAGCAATAACAGGTGATACATATCGTTTTATGTAAAATGGAGGGAACTTCATTGTATTTTTTAGCAATAAACATCCATTATAGATTATTTTGTTCTTTATTGCAGGACACCCGCAAATGCAAGATTCACCGCCATACAATTACACAACTAGTGAGTTTAAAAATTAATAATATCGTCATTTATCAGACTTATTTGCAGAAGTTGAACAGATGAGTGACATAAAATTGTACAAAATATTTGACAAACATTAACGCAGCATCTTTTACTAGCATCATTAGTTTGATGTTTGATCAATCAAATTTGTGTTACGAGTTAAGAAGTTATAAATTCTTTAACTAAAGTAAACGGATAGAATTGCTTGAAATACGATAAACGAATAAAAATTCTCTCCACATATGTTGGCTTCACGCCGAGCTTAAATTAAAAGGATCAGAGCTACGTGATTAAGAATAAAATACTCATGCAAACTACGTCGAACTTTATGACACCAGTGCTGCTTTAAATGCTAAATGAGTCACCGTGAGAAATCATCGGACATACACAGGAGCAGTTACTGTTGTATAGTTTTGACATTCAATATTCCAGAATTTTGTGGCCACAAAAACAATTACCATTGCATACTAATCATTCGTTCACGAAAACGAAATAACACATAACCATGAAATGCCACGTATAGTTGAACACATACCATGAGTTAATACCCAGGCGTCGTCAAAAAATTATGCAACAAATACGTGTCCAAATTTCAAATGAATATTTCAACGGTGAAGGTGGTAACGATTGTTTCATTCCAGAAGAAACAGAATCGTACATAAAGATAATACGGGAATGGATAATTTGTAAGGTCGACGAATGGATGTGTGCATGTTGTGAATCTTGGTATTAGTATAAATGTTTTAAAGAATGATGTGTAGTGACAATGATTATCCATCGCAAGTGCATAATTATCTCATTTTCCACACAATTTGCTTTCATGGCCCGGTAGCTAAAGGGGAGAAACATCTGTCTAACATCTTTCAATCAATCTTTGCTTTTCACATTCTGTCGGTGTGAGCTGCGTTTAGCATCCAAAATGTTGCAACAGTTCATCGCCAACTTCAAGATGATTAAGCCACTTACGAAGTCAAAGGCATTTTGCACTCACACGTTACTTACCATCCTTTTCTTCTACAATGTCAGTTTGAATTGACCTATGACCCAGGGGTCCCAATGGCAAAAAATTGCAGTTGCCTTGAATTCATCGCATAAACATCAGTTCTGGTTCAAGCTGACAATGGTAAAAGTGACATACTCCTAGAGCTACAAGATGTGACGTTACTACAGATTGTAGGATATTAAAGAAATGCCATTAATTAATTAATTAATTATTATTAATAGTAAAGTCGATACTACAGCTCTGGAGATAGAAGAGAAACGTTCTTTTTACCTCTTGCTATAAGGGTACTGTATAAAGCTCGTCTGATAGCTGAGGAACAGCAAACACTGTTTTCGGCTGATGAACGCATATCAGGCCGTAAATGTGCAACTGACATTGATCGACTGAGTAATGACAATCACTGTGAACGCTGCAGGATGGATTTCTCTTCCCAAATCGGACTGTTTAGTCATTGGAATTCCATTGTAGCATGAAACCCTGTTGCGCAAATTTTATTGTATTTCCATGGTAGACATCGGCCGAAGGAGGCCAATATCGGTCCTTTTTATTAATTCATTTGTAAACGTGTGGAAAATGTTACATATTTTCATCGCATGAAGGCTGATATTGATTAAGCAGAATGATTTTTGGTCAGTGAAATATTGCTGACGATATAACCCTTAATAAAATATAAGAAGGAATGCTCCTGTTCGTATCATCGAGATATCGGTAGCATTTGTCAAGGAAATTTAAATAAAACTATATCCGCTATCGATTGAAGAACTACTTTTAAATCTTTCTGAAACGTAGAACAACAGACAATAACAAAATCAATATTTAGACTGCGTTTTCGGAGATCACTTTATAGTTGCAAATGGTAATTTGGATAACTGTCGTTATCAACGATGTAAAAGGTGACTTATATCAGGAAAAAATTTAATCTCAACCACATTTACCTTCCAGGATTCCAAGATACACGTATCCAAGGATTTATGGTTAAAATGTTAATACTTTACAACTTAACAGGATTACATTATGAAAGAAAATGTGAAAAATATAATAGTATAAAAGGAATAGGGAATATCAAATGTAAGGCTCACGAATAATGTGCTTTTGCATGTAAGTCCAAATTCGCTTTAAACACCGCCAGGCAAGTAGAGTCCGCCACATGTTGGGATAGGGAATTCCAAAGAAATATAGCACGTATGGCGAAAAAATGGCGCCGACAAAAAATAGGGGAACTTGGGTTGTAAAGGGATTAAGTATGTCCAAGTGTCCCTTTGTCATCACACACATCAATCAAGTATTTAAGTGGATGTCCTTCGGTGACAATTCTATAGGTCAGAATAATATAGCTTCGTATACTCCTTTGGCTAAAGTCACATAGACCCAGACGTCGCAATATTTCGGTATACGGAACACTGCGGAATATTGTTCTAATGTTAACTCATTTAACAGTGTTGTAAGTCTCCGCATTTATAGCATTGAATATTAAGTAATGATATACAAAAAATAAAAAAATTTCGGATCAATTACTATAATGCGTACATTTCCATTAAATTTACTAAAACGCGTCACGATTGTATTGGAAAATTTTTCTGCAACTTTTCAAATCACTCCTGACATCTGCCACCGAGACTCCAGTTCCAATCTAAACTAAATTATTTTCAGCTTACCAAATCTATGTCCCGTATGGTTCCATGTTAAACGATTTACAGCGTTCTACTGAGCGGAAATATATCTCTAGTGACAGAAAAGCTACGGTCCAGAATTCAGTAAGACACCCAATTTTGAATAATGTTACCTAACAATAAGTTGGCGTTTAATTGAAGATTCAGTGCATGTGTTGTATCATTTAATTATCTTTCCTAGCACAATGTTGTACACTTAACTGGTCAAATCGTGCTTAAGTCGTCTACATTACGTACATTATAACAAACATTTAAATAATAAACAGGACATCATTTATTACAGCCATATTTTAATATCATCGTATCAGTGTGTTAAAAGGTTTTTTATCACTACATTCAAAATTCTCAAGTTATTCAGTAACACTCATCAAGTAGTGCGGAACAGGAGGCATTATCTGTGTTTGAGCATTGCATATCACGTGGAAGATCAGATTAAAATGGCTACACAATATGGGATCATACATACACAAGAAAGTTTTGAAAATATGTTTATGTTAAACATTTGAGTAAGCACCAAGAAAATTTTTAATTCACCGTATGTGATTGATTTATTTTCAACAGCTGTTGTCATTTTTCTCGTTATTTGGATCGAACGTGACGGTTAGTGGAATACGTGGAAGAACGATTAACAGCACACGCTACATCGAATCGATCGTTGAGTTAAACGTGTACGCGAATCCACAATACATTATCTATCCCGAAAACTGGCCCTTATCGTTCTGGCCAATGATATCGTTTCATCTTTCGGACAAAGATGTTTTCAAATATGAACTTTTCCCGGAAATGCGTAAGACAACTTGAATTTGAATCTCGTAATATATATATATATATTCAATACATACTCAATTTATGTTTTTTGCTATGCATTGAGGTGGTGTATCACGTAATATGATAGGATACGATATTTTAGATTGCATAACATGTATAGCAATTAAAATTACAGAAACTGATGATCTTAAAATGATTTTCTCAAGCTTATTTCTTATATAAATTTTGGGTTACATAAATGGATGATATCCCCAGTGAACCTGCTTGAATCGATAATCCATCGAAATTCGCGGCATTCTGGTGTGTGTTTGTGCTATGTAATTCACTACTGTTTGATGCACCCGCGTTTTGGTCGACAACAATATTCGAGGGCAGTATCACGATGAATGATGCTACGCGTCTATTGTTACCTTTATAAATTTGCTTGAAGTTTCTGGTTATCGATTATTACATCTTGTTCAGTCTGTGTTGTTACTCGTGATATTTAGCAGGGTGTAGCTGAATATATTCGACGTCGGTGTAGTCTTATGTTTAATATGTTACCTGCTTACATATGATGTTTCCCGCAATTTATGCATAACTGTTTTAGAAAGCAATGCATAAGTTATTATTTGACAGTGGGTCTTCAGCATCGTTGAGTCTAATATGCGGTGATGATTTTGGTTAATGTTAAAGTTTCTCTCTAAGTTTACCATACACTCGGTTAATGATTATCTATGAAACATCGTACATGTATACAATTTGCGATTGTGTGGAATGAAAAACTTGTTCAATCACATGAACCCACATTCATGTGGGCTGGGTTTGAACACATGACCATGAACAAAAAAGCTCATTTGCGTATATTTACATCATACAAACCCGATAACCGGTTTCGTGCTATCTGTACTCATCAGGTAGGGACAGTAGGATCATGAGCATGGGCTCGTGTGATTGAACAGGTTGGTTGTACCAACCTTATCCAACAGCGGCATACAAGCACAACTTGCTTACCGTTCTTCCACTGTTTCTAGCGCATGCGGATCCTGATAGTACTGTCCTTACCTCATGATTACATACAGCTCGAAACCGGTCGTAGGGTGTGTATGTGGGGGAAATGCATGCAAACGAGCCTTATTGATCATAGATGTTTGTTGTTATATTATTTTTTATTGTTATTTCATCATTTATTCGGGGATTTTGCTTGGTCTCCTGACTAATCATGATAAACTGAAGTTATGAATATGCTGACTTCTGATTCGCAATCCTCCATATCTTTTATATCCGAGGCGTTAGGCAAAATTCACTATAAGTTTCATTTACGAAACCTTAAACTGTGAATTCTACTCAAGTAGCCATGCAGTAATCAAAATTTCCACATTTATGATTGGTGTTCGAATTAAAACGGATCTTCGTTTCATGTATTACACTTGGTATACATGAATGATTTCGCATGTTATTAGATTATCTCAATTTACCCCTTGTATGGTCATAAACTGTCTATTTGTTGTCTTTCAAAACAAACGTAACAACTGGAACAAATTTTAAGTGTCAGTCAATTTCCGATTTTTATTTCTCTACCGCTCATCATAATCTTTTATTTATTCGCAACAAATCCGATATGAAGCTTCTGATTGTAAACACGGTACTAACGTCTGACAACCACAAGTACGAATAACCTGAACAGCTCAAATGAATCTACTTTTTCTCTAAGATTTCCGGTCAAGTTCATTAATCGTTTGGTTTACAGATCCCGATATGAGAAGAGATGTAACTGGTGAGTCTGAAATTAAGTTTCATGAATGCTTTTGTGTATGAAAAGTGTGGGAAAAATTTCAACTGGGGTCACTCATTCTGACATCCTTCGGAAGATTCCTATGATTTGCTTTCCAGTTGGACCTATATGATTCCATCATACCTCTCGTTAAATATGTTATTTTTATAGGTTTTGGCCAGTCATCTTTATAGTTTGGTGACCGAGGTATTCTAAATCTGTTCACCACGACTGACTCGTGACCTCCGATGCGGTTGGCAACGTTGAGCCACTGTTTGTAATCGTGGTGCTGTATTTCCAGTCTGGCTGGAAACAAGGATACATGAACTCAAACTGCTACACGACGACACGACCACAAATCAGTAATATGGGGGCATATGGATTGAGAAGTTCACGAATTCAATTGGGAAAGAACAGAATTCATCGCCAACGGCAGAACTCGTCACGTTCGAGAGTTCCTCGAAGCGTGGTATTCGATAGCACAATCAATCAATGAACACATTCAATTGGATGATGTCTACGTACCTATGAGAACACGCCAACAAGGACAGGCAAGGATTCTAGCCAATCACAGTAGATGAGGTCAAAACGCAGCAGATAAATTCGACTAATGCCCACCGCCCATTTACATTGAATGAAGTTTCGCTGATGTTGTCATTTAGTTTGACGACGAAACGTCCGCAATCAACCATACCAGCTCGAAGAACAACTATGAACTACAATCAGGTACTTGAGCTACAAGTCTTTAAAACTACATTCAAGCTTTGCAATATCTATAACCAAATAAGTTGGACATGCTTCAATGCAATTTTTGAGTTACGGTCTCACGACTGTTTTGTATAGTGGTATGGAAACCTACGGGGACCCGCCGCATAAAACTAATTTAATGCGAAAACTCTTTCTCTTAATGGGTTCTGTATCAGATGCACATTTAGCAGCCCATTTGAAGTCATAGAGGTTCTTATAAGAACCAATAAAACCAACTTTGGTAGCAAGTAATCTCTGGTTTACCGAGTTAACGGTCTTACGAAAGTTCAATCAATATACTGCATCCCGTTGGCAATTATTTAGCATATCGACTGCCTTGTTTTAAAAATACAAAACGTTTGATAGGTACAACAATTCTTTAAGGAGCTCATGCTGAACAGATTACAACAACGAACAATCAACGAGATGGCGGTAGATCCTGTCGCTAATATGTCTCGTCCGGATTTTAATAAGATTCCTCGTTAAAATTGCAGGTTTTAATTACAAACTGATGACTGACGACCATTATTTTGTATTGCAATCACATTAGTTAGCTCCTGAATACTCGGAATTGATTCATGCTGCAAGGAAGCGCTTGAAGATGACCACAAGGGTTCTTTTAATATCGGCGCCAAGTTGTTTATTATTTGATAATAAATGTCGTTTGGAATAGAAGATTTGTTGCTGCAAAAGCTGGTTTAAACTCATCATCAGATAACGAAATAAGACAGAGCGCAGAATCGCGTATCGAAATGCGTAGCTCGGTGCGATCTTTTTAACGATTGCAAAAACCATATGATATTTGGTGGTGGGGAAATACTATGGGCCATGGATCAAACGGAGATATTTATGTCAAATCGGTTTGTTTGCTGTGGATCGGCTAACAACATCGGAACGTATGAATTCGGATAGTTCTTGTCAAGTGTGACATGGAGTTCTTCAAATGTCATACAACAAAGCAAATGCTGTGAAGATATTATCACAAGTATCGGAGCAACAAAAATGTGAGCGCACAGCACTTTCAATTTTCGTTTAAAGCCTTACCACGTGTTTGATCAAGAGTCACATCTTGATTCGAGCGAAGCTATTTTAGCTTCCGTTTCACTTTGAAATTTTTGATTAAGTCAATTGATGCCAATAATGAACAAATCCTCTTTTGTTTGTGCGCAATAGGAAAATACTTTGAAAAATGCTTCAGCTTTAGATTATTTTCGTTTAATGTTATTAACGAAAGTAATGTATGCCAAGCTGTTTCAATCTTTATTCAATACAATAATGAAATAATTTTGACTGATGTTGCCATGGATATATTTATTCAAAGCTCCTGATATAAGACTTGAGTGCAAACGACAGAAAAACTATGGCTGTGAAACAAAGTTAAACTCTAAAGCCACTCATAATCAGATTGGCACAGCTACCCCTCGGATGACTTATCCACACAGTTGATCTAATTTAAGTGATCAACAAAATGAAAATTATCAGTTTTCGAAGTACTCGCATGAGGTGCTTGTAAGTGTCATTCGCAACATTTGTCAAATAAAATATCGATCCTATGACTGTAAAATGACCACAACCCAAGGTCATGTCATATTCAAAGTTACAGTGACATTACTTCGATATAAACTTAATAGAACTCAATACATTTTGCATTCCTGTTTTTAGTTGTGCAGTTGAATATAGTTTCGCCATTGATGGCAATGTCTACGTTCGTCTGGTGCCCACAAGTAAGCTGAGCTCTGACTAACAAACGCTAATTTCATGCGTCTACACCTCATTTGTGCGATGACTCCCTTTATCACAGGCTTTGCAACATTTCGCTCAAATTTTGAATGAAGAAGTTATTCACTGCGTCTTTCTGCTGAGTAACATTGGTCTCTCGTATATTTACACGAGAGTACAACTCACAGTCAAAGGGAATGTAGAACTAGCCTCTATTATCAATGATCACTCTAGAGCTTCAAGGGCGTTTGAATACACTGCGAGGTTACTAGAAGGGACGGCTCATTATGGCACGTCTACAATTTGAAATGAATTGGTTTGCTTAAATCATATCACTTCAGGATAATTCACATATTTAATAATTGTTTGCAGAATACTATTACCACAAATGCAATTCTACTGATACCGGGACAGTTTGTAAGTTTGATTCACTGCATAAATTAAGTATACGAGACATTGGAAATGGCGAAGTGTTATTAAAAATTTTGATTTCACAATTTAGCTCTGAAAATCGATATGAATGCTGGCATTGTTGCAACCAATTCAACATGTGATCTGGTAAGAAATAATCGCTAAAATGTGTTGAAATTTTATTATAACAATGTGTTAGTGCAAAGTTGCTAAACATTTCATAAACTCCGATATATTTGTCTTTCATTTATAAGCATTTTCGTATACATTTTACTAAAATTCATCAATTTTGTTTTCCAGCGAAATTTATATAATATTTAACACATCAGTTACAAGTGAAAAATTTGAGGACAAGTCATTACGCCAATAACTAGAAGTATATCTTATTGGTTTTTTGTTGTGCATGCTGGTCGAAAATACAGACGGTGAAATTTTGGTTTCATCTTGCTGAAAAGTCTCGACTTTGGCAGTATAAGCAACAGCATATATCATGTGATAAACATTATAATTCTAGTTAAATTCGTATTTGGCAATTACTAAACAGGCCGTGGGGAGGTTATGAGTGTGGATTTGTTGTACGTTGGCAACCTATACATCCTATATCATCCAATACAGAATTTGCAATAGCGGGTTTTTGATTTACAATACTCCTACCTATCAAAGTTTTGCATATATTAATTGTACCATTCACTAAGCTCCTCCACAATGCTTATTTTAACCCAGGTACTTCCGGTCATCATTGAGGAATCACATGGCGCCTCATGTCATGCTGTGTCCACTGGAGCGTTAAACGTCGACATGCAAATCTGGAATCCAACGTGGTTCTATCCGGCCGAGCTCATGCTCCGTTTCGTCATGAAAAACGTTAAAGAGGTCTCCAACGTACGGTGGTACACCAAACCTTATATGGCTTCCGACTAACAAACCTCACGCCTTTAGTGTAGTCTTGTAAAATTTCTCCATTTCACCTCGAAAGTGAATATTGAATGTTGGAAGTTACTTTTCTTTCAATTAATGGAAGTAGAAAGTAAAACAAAATTAGCGAAAGATATTAGCACGTTTTTCCATGCACTGATACTAGTATTCAAATTAAAATATTGGAGTGTTGAAGCCGTTTCAGCTTTCGTCACAGAATCGCATATTTGATAATTTGTTTCTGGAGTTGGAAACCATTAACTATCGAAATATATAATGGATTAGAATGTCGGAAAACACGCTTGATTCTTACAAACAAGAGAATGCAGAATTGATGTATTTGCTTTTCAAACTTGAAGTATATAGCAATAGAACCCCATGTTCGTCAGATTGGATTTTATATAAATCTTCAACTTTGAATCAACTAACCCGAAATTGATGGCTCAACTTATAGCAACGCATTAGCTTCTGACAGGGGCATTGAGTACACGCAAGCCATGCTGTAGATTAAGGATTCATGATTCATGTTGAAAAAAGCAAATACATGTACAACACCATAGAATATACCTATAAAAGTTAAGCAAATCGTACTTTCATGTGTTCGTCAATTTGCTTCAATGGAGGAGCAAAATTACTTCCAATTGTGACATTTAGAGAGGATATTTCGACCAAAATATATGTTGAGTAATTTATTTTTCCAGCTGTGTGTGTAAGAAGAAAGCACTAATGGATTTCATTAAACTTTGGTGAACACAGTATTACTCAAAATAAAACATTGTAAACATTATTTGAATATCATTTCATGATTAACTCAAAAACAAACCGTACCAATGAGTGGTTACCAACAATAGTTGTGAATGTAACCTCGGCAGCCTTAAACCTTGTCCAGCGGGTGGAATTATATCAAATATAACTATTCCATATATCAAACCGTCGGAAGGCGTCGACCCCATGTACCAGAATCATGAACAGAAATTAATTGGTTAATACCTGCAAATACATTAAGTTTTCGTTATGATTTGGTAAATGAAAATGGATTTTGTCATATTTGTGAGCAACTCCGGGCTGCTCTGCATATATACCCAATGGTTTACAATAAAATGTTCCAAATCTGTCAAGGCTACCGAGAATGAAATCCAGATACAAAATTAAGGATTAATCAGATTTATCTGCGGCAGTTGTGTTTGGAATTCGCAACCTGCAGTTCATAGCAATAATCTCGTAGGATGTGGATCACTTTTAAGCATAGTTACGCAAGAATGATTTCGCTATAAAATATCAATTTAGTTAAGAAACTTTAGACCCAACTACCTGAGACAATCGGCGTATTGTCCAAATTCAACAAGTAATAAATTAATCTAAAGTAATATGCTGGACGTGAAACGTTGAATTCCTATGTTGGCTCTGAAATAAAGTTAGAATATTTTGTTTTGAAACATGAAATATTGCCTCGGGTTCTGACAGTTCGATTGCCATTATCATGGCGTAGAAATATTGATTGCTGTATTCAATGCATCAGATGAAAATCTGCAACTTGTTCCATCGCGATTTTCAAACCAATCATCGGAATTTCGTTGTAATTATTTGTATTAAATTATATATTGATATAAACTTTTACATCTAATTTAAACTTCGATTTTATTAAGTATTTTGATGTACTGTTATAAAGTATTTTATGAAGTTTCTTTTTCCGAAAGTTTTTGTGTGTAGATATTTAGGTTAAAAAGATGTGAATCACTGCGAATCCAGAAAGTCTCGAATCTTTTGCTCACACCGTTACTTATCATATCGAATGTCGACCGATCTACAGCAGAGATGAAACATCTCCAGGCCACTTCGAGGTCATCCAATCATCCTGTCTGTTACTTTCGTGGAAATGAAATAAAAAATTCATTCGGTAAATTATGGATCAAACACAAAAACATGTGCGAACGAGTTGACTTTTTAATGATTTTATACATGAATATCTTCATACTTGAACAAGAATAAAAACTTATAAATGAAAACCTACGATCTTTCAATTCTGGAAAACATATTAGGCAGGGTGATGCAACAAAAAAGAAGTCTTCTACATAAATTAAAATTTTGTTCTCATTTGTTCAATAAGAACCATGTTTGAGCGAGAAAGATAATAGTGGGTTATTACTAGATGGTAAAATGTTCGTGCAATATGCGATTATTTTCGAAAGATTCGCATTCAAGTAGATGCTGTGTAGTGCGTGAGAAGTAACAAAATGTCATTGAATAATGTATATTTGATTAAAATGTGGTTCCAATGTTGTCATAGCCGTAGCTGTTTTGGGGGGAATCTCTAAATTAAAATAATGCTCTAATGACGCGAGTCTCACAGCATCAGACAACCATGTACAGCTCTTGGCATGTACGCATGTTGCTGTGTAACCTGGCGGAATATCTATTAAGAGATAAGATAACACTAACACTTATCTCAATCCTCTAATGGTCTTTGGAAACATCCAGTCAACATAGGGGAAAATATGGTGATAGGGTCCCGTTGGGCAGTCCAAAGTTGTATTCAACTTCGTTATCGCCACCACTGCGACGGCATCTTCGTCCAAATATACCAGCATAGCTGATTCTTTGAATACACATTGTTGTGCAGCGAAAGAACTTGCTACATGGGCAACAACGTGTTCTCCATATTCAACTCCCCTGAATTTCCAATGAAAAGGAAACTCCATTCAGCTTTTAGAAGCACCAGATCACGGTTAGAAGCTATGGCTCAATTGGCTTAAAGCTCTGCGCCTGTAGGTGCTAACGATGGTGGGAGAGACGACGTCTCATTGGATGGCTACCGCCCTTCACAAGCTGGGTATCACCTAGTCACTAAGTAGTCCTCTCGCCACAGTCTGCTGTCCTCATTAGGTGCATGGGAAGTAGGAACAAAGCGAAGGGCACACTGTATTTTGCTATTGAACACACATCAGCATTACTGGATAAATGGAAAGTGCAGGCACTGATTCGTGTATGTCATTTAGTTAACAGATTGCTTCGCTGAGTCTCCAAAGGCCTTATGTGATTGATTCGGTAGCCGATGCGTTCGATCTCAAAACAAGGTTCAGAATATGTTTAATCTGGTGCATGGTTGAAGATGTGATGGTACAAGGGTACTATGTCGAATACTCGCGAAGTTCGTGCTCCAGTGAGTTCGTTGGATGTTGGCCTTTTGAGTATAGCAGCGAAAGGTTTAAGCCCCGGTGATTATCATTTGAGCGTACTGTCATGCGTAGATGAGCTGAAGTCTTTGAACTAGCATATCGTCTGCGGTCGATGTTGGTGAGTGGTATATGACTCCGATTGTAAAGCTATCGGCAGATTCCATGTCAAGCGAGCACACATGTTGTCAGTAAGTGAAAGATCAGTATATGAGATGATATTTATCTTTATTCGCTTGTGGCAATATAACGTAACACCATCTCCGATGTCATAATGGTCTCAGCGGAGGAGTGTCCTATTTTTGGATAGATAATACACTGTCGGTCATACTCGATTGATACCAATTTTCCGTAACAACAATAAGATCAAAGAAATTTTCTACACATATATCGATCAGTAACTCTAAATCGTTGACTTAACATTGAGCATTTGTATAAGCAGATTTGATCGATACTGTTTTATGTAATAATGCATCATGTGGTATGTGATAATGGGTTAAAGGTTGTGATTCCGGATCCCGCTGAATAGTCAGTGCCTGGGATGATGAAACATGAACGCTGACCGCTTGAATTGACAATTAGGTCTCGGGGCGAATTGCTCGGTTCAACTCGATTTGAGCCGTACATACGAATTTTTCGAGATATTGATTTCCTCAATTTGGATGGAAACGCTGATATCCGGTCTCCCGACCAGGTAGTGTTTGAATTATGACATTTGGTCTGAATGGATCAAGTCTAATATCCTTGGGTAATGTTCGTTTTTCTTTCATCCATTCGACCTTACGAATTCGGTCATAGTGCTTGTGAAAATGTAATATTCTGGGGTTTCAGTACATCTACTTTATATTTTGGCAAAAAATGAACTCGAAAAGTGTCCACAACAATGAAATTAAATGTAGCGACACTGCTTGACTTCGTGCACGACGGTTACCTGAATCGATGCCCGACAGGCATTTTCTGGAACACAGACATAACGGGAACTTGAAACCTCTTTGTAATTTATTTCTGCAATTGCATCACGTGCTAAATTACGGTCACAATTACCAGTACGGTCAAGATCAAGTTCCTATAAACTGGTTATGTCTATGCCAAGAGCCTTCATATCTCTTTTGCAAACGTCTTTGTACCGCAAGTGCAGTCTGCCCAATGGTCTACTTTCTGATTGCAAATCACCATAGAGTACATATTTCGGAATACGACCATTTTCCATTATCCTAACGTGGCCAAGCCAGCACAAGCGGCGCTGTCCTAGTGGGGTGAACATGCTCTTTAGACATGCATTTGAAAGCACTTCAGCATCAGTCACTTTGTCCATCCAAAATATGTTCAAGTTACAAGGACGCTTCGTAGATGGAAAACATTCAGCTTCCGTTCATGTCTTGCGTGGGTTATCCAGGTTTCATTGTCATAAATTAAAGCATTTAGTACGCACGCGCTGTATACCATCATCTTTGTCTTTACAGTCAACTGCCAATCTAATAATCAATCTCCGTGTCTAGCGAGCGGTTATCCGCAATGGTTGAACCAAGATATGCAAAATGATGCACTGGTTCATGCCGACAGTTTTCATTACTGATGACTGGAGGCGATACAATCGATCAAACATGTACTTTGGTCGTGCTCATGCTGATGGTTATCCCATTGTCTATGTATGCCGACGAAAAATAGCCAATAGCGACTGCAGGTATTTTTTGGAATGAGCAATAATGGCTGCAGCGTCGGCAAACAGCAAGTAACGGATTAACACATTCCGTACATTGGTTTATGCTCACAACCGGTTAGGTTGATAAGCGTGCCATCACTTCGTGTGCGTAGGTAAATGCATTTTGCTGTCTTCCTGAAAGTATACTCTGCTTCTGACGAATAGTTTCAGGACGAGAGAAAAAAGCTGAAAAACTTTGGATCATGAAGCCACCCTTATTTGACGCTTCGGTGAATTACAAAGACTTCTGAACTGATGCCGTTGAAATGGGCTGAGCCATTCATGCCTGAGTGGAACGAAATAACTAGTTTGAGCAGTCTCTGGTGACAGTCTATAAGATCAAGCATTTCGAAAAGACCCTCCCTGCTTTCGATATATCTATTTGAGGCAAACACAATACTTTGGTCCTCCATAAGCGCCTTGAGTGCTTTGACCAAGAATCACTTTGTGATTGGTGTCTGAACATCCTGGTTCGTTGTACGAAACCCTATATAACAGTTGGCATACAAGTATAATCTTGTTTACCTTTAATCCACTGTTTCAAGGCTCACTGAACCTGATCTTACTGTCTCCACCTGACGACGGCAAACAGCCAGAAACCGGTAGTGGTGTGTAAGGGATGGGGATGTGAGCAACACAATACTTTGGTCATCCATAAGCGCCTCGAGTGCTTGACCAATAATCACTTTGTGATTTGGTGTCTGAACATCGTGGTTCGTTGTACGAACCCTATATAACAGTTGGCATACAAGTATAACCTTGCTTATAAATATATATAGTTTGTTCCGGAAAATCCTTTATCTATATGATTGTACATCGTAAGACGGTCAGGAACTCCAGGAGAAACAAATACGTACCGAATAGAATAAGCGACGACTGTTCGGATGTGAATGTGGAATATACAATACCAATGTGTCAGTGCGTGTGGTATAGCTTGACCGGCGGCGGAATGTTTGCCTCAGAAGATGAATTTAAGAGCTCAGTATTTTATAGGTGATGCATAAATCCAATCGAATCCGTCTACGAGCCAGAGTATCCAAATCAAGACGATTTTCTTGAAGGATATCGCGAAGACAGCCCACCATTTTAGGTGATCTTCTCTCGAACATTTTGATGTCTTTTTGTAGACAAGGTGTCCTACCTTGCACTGTGTAATATACGTATTTAAGAGTGAGGAAATGTTTCCTGATAAAAACGTCTAAGAATACATCGAAGCATAATGAGACGGCCGCTAGCTTTGTTGTACACGGCTTCGCATTGCATGCTCTCCTTTAGACTTCCACTGATCCAAACGCCGAGATTTTTGCTTCTGTTATCCATTCCAATTTTGGGATCGGAGGTTGTAGGAGAATGGTAAATCTTTACTTATCTGCAACAATTTGCACATTCTGAAGTTAAATGGAAGCTTGTCCCATGGTCCTTCTCTCCTGTAGGTCGTTGCTGTAAACCAAGAAACGTACTTGTCCGTGGTCGGAAGCTTGCTGTATCCCACTAGTTGCTTCAATGTATCGTGATTGAACCCCGTTGATTTGAACGATTGCCTTGAGTGAGATAACATTCAAGCTATACGAGTTGCAGTCAGCTGATACCCATCTGCTGCAATGTTCGTGCTATTCGAAGGTGATCAAATGGGTCAAAAGCTTGAGGCATATCAAAAGAGCAGTCGTGGATTCTAACTGCTTCGTCAGTCAGTCATGAAAAATGATTCAAAATCAAGTATAGGAAACTTTTTCTTTACGTCGTTAAGAAGAATTTGACATTTGGACGCGCCATTATTAATTTGTATGAAAATGTCTGCATTTAGATATTTTGGGCTCCAAACAAATTGTAACAATTATCTGTGCAATAAGCATCGATGTATCCAGAAACTTATAGAGGTTGTATGTGAGCTGCAGACGTTGAATCCACAAATCTTTCGGTATGATTATCCATTTAAACATCTTATTTCTTGAAAACCAAAATATTCTGACCGCAGCACAACACGGTTTTCGAAGAGGTCGTTGCTGTTTATCTAACCTTCTTACAACGCTCGAGGATTGGACCAAGGCACTAGACGAAGGTGAGGCTGTACATGCTTGCTACATCGATATTTCCAAAGCTTTTGATAGAGTCAACCATGACATCTTAATTAAAAAGCTCGAATCCTATGGAATAACGGGAATATTGCTGAATTGGATAAGGGACTATCTTACTGATAGACACGTCCAAGTTCGCGTTGGTAGCACCTTATCTAGAAAAATAGACGTCACGAGTGGAGTTCCGCAAGGCTCGGTGCTTGGACCTCTTCTATTCTTGGTGTATATCAACGATATAGTAGAGGATATTGGATGCAACTTGATAATATTTGCCGATGATATTAAAATTTGGAAACGTGTCAGGTCTGTTAATGACTGTATGGCATTACAACGGGATCTAAGCATCTTATTTCGTTGGTCCCAGTTAAATGAGTTACCATTTAACCCTGCGAAATGTAACATGCTGCAGCTTGGGAAATTTCTGCACCACACGTATCAGCTTGGCACGCAAGATCTCGTTTGGACCAGAACAGAAAAAGATCTGGGCATCTGGGTTTCGTTTAACCTGAAGCCGGGACAGCATTGCCGGATGGTGTACAATAAAGCTTGTCGTATTTTGAGTCTTCTCAAAAGAATATTCCGGATTTTTACGCCCGAAACCTTACCTCGGGTAATTAACACGTATAATATACGGACCTGTATGGCCTATTCCATCCAAGCCTGGGGCACCATGCTGAGGGAAGTCTATCGAACTACTCGACATGATTATCATCGTTGCTAAAAAAATTGGTCTCTGGGTACAGAAATTTGCCTTTCACAAGCGGACTGTTAAAACTGGGAACCACCCGATTTTCCCAACGGCGTCTAACGTAGTGACCCTTTGTTGACCTTTCACAATCCTGCATTTGTAAAACCATCCCGTTTACAACACTTGCTAAAGCCCACTGACCTACTCGAACACGAACACATTCAACGGCTTTAAACATTACCGCACTTACCTCTATTGGATATACGTCGTAATTTTTTCTCCGTAAGAATTTGTTTCACTTGAAACTAGTTGCCCGATCAGAAATCTTTTGAGGTTTCGCTTCCAAACTCGATGAGTTTATGACGAACCATGCGGTATGCGAATGTACCTATTGATTTTTGAGATATTTTATATTTTTATATATTTTTTATATGTTCCATATACCTTGTCATCCTATGGTTATTGTTAAGCTTAATGCTTTTTTCACCATACAATTTTCTGAGTTCTGAGTTTCTGAGTTGTGACACTGCCTGGTATTAACCGCTTCTGCCAGAACCCAATTGAAGTGCATTTCGTGGCCATAGTTACCTAAACGTTTTGATGGATTCACCACCGTCTACTTGCGAAAAAAACGTATTTCGTCTCCTTGGCATGAACGAGAGTCGAAAGAGTCAGACAATTACTTTCTGGTTTTACGTCCAAGCGCAGAGATTTGTGACCCAAGGGCTAGAGGCGAATTAGCGGTTGTTTTTAAGATTTGCGCAAATGTCTAGAAATCAGAACTAGGTCAAGATTGGCTACATGCATTAAATTCGAGCTGTCGAAAAGTTGTGGGGTTTACTTTTCGCGCATGCAAATTCCGCATTATGGCGGATCTTATATTGAGATCATCCCCTGCACATACACAGAGAATGTGTTTACAATAAAATTAGTGAATCTTTTCGAAGTAATGTGTTGCTCACATCCTCATCCCTTACACACCACTACCGGTTTCTGGCTGTTTGCCATCGTCAGGTGGAGACAGTAAGATCAGGTTCAGTGAGCCTTGAAACAGTCGGTAAAGTGGTTAAACACAGTTATGCTTGTATGCCACTGTTTATATTAGGGTCGTACAACGAACCCACGATGTTCAGACACAGAATCACAAAGGATTCTTGGGTCAAATCATCAGGCGCTTATGGAGGCCAAAAGTAATGTGTTGCTCATATCCCCATCCCTTAAAAACCACACCTACCGGTTTTATAGCTGTTTGCCATCGTCAGTGGAGACAGTAAGGATCAGGTTCAGTGAGCTTGTGAAACAGTCGTAATTGTGATTCTGGTCGAACTCGTGGTTCGTTGTACGAAACCCTATATAACAGGGGCATACACGCATAAACTTGTTTAGGAAATCTTTTCATTACATTCTGTGAGGCGTCCATATGTATGAAATTAACGGTGTTGTCGGGATGACTAATGCATTTTTTCTCATCAATTCAAATATATCCTAAAAATTCACCATTCCCGTTCTCAACAGAAAACTATATTGAGCTGAATGGTCACTAGTGTTGACTATCAAATTCGACCAAATGACAATTAAATGAGATTTATATTCTATAAAGAGTATTTTTTCGGATATTAAAATGCCCAAAAATTGTTAACAGTTATATTGCTGCTGTCACTGCTCTCAGTTATAACGGCATATGACCACAGTAAGTGATTAATTTGAAACTTCCATCATTTTTTTAAACAACGTTTGAACATTTATGCAAGTCTTTGAAAAGGCTGGCACCAATAACCTGAGCAATCACATGACTCACGCACGCAAGTGCATCGGTTAAACCTGCGATCTTTAAAAATATCCGGAGCAGCATACATTTCCATCAAACACACATTGATCTGTTAATCCTTGTGTGTCGTAACGAATATTAGAAATCGATGGACATATCGAAAATTCGCTTTAATTTCAAAACAATTTATAGGTGTCAATCGATAGGCAAATTAAAATTTGCACGCAATTGTCTACACCAATTTGTGCTTATCTCAAAGCATTCAATTCACCGTGATATCTGTCTCTTCACAACCGGTTTCTGGCTGTTTCCTGTCATTACATGGAGAATAAATGATTAGGTTCAACGAATCTTTAAAACGTTTAATTAATTGACTTGTACAATTTGTAACATTTAATGTCATTGGCTATACCTTGCTTTACCGAGACTAGATTTAAGAGCTTCAACACAATCACAAGGCACGCTAGTTCCATGTCCAACATGAAAGTTAATCTACAGCACATGAATATTTCATAGGCTTTGCAGAATTTTACAGCACTTTTCGTTACTAAATAACATCAAAACTTTTCCGTGCGATATGCCATACCCAGTCGATGACTAACTTTTGTTAAGTGCCGACAAGTTCATGCTTTTACTCATTGAAGATGAAGCTGCAAAAACTTCTCCGAAGTGACCCGTAATATAATCCGGTTTTAAAACTTTTCGTTTCGCAATATGACACATTTTCCCAACATTAATTCTTGCAAGATGTTAGATGTTCTGCTTCAAAATATGCACGGCGTAGATCGTTTGGAATACGAATTATTCCCATCATATTCTCCCCTGTTGCAGTGGGAAAAAGAAAAATGCACGCTTAGACAAAAATGATGCAAATCAAACAAATGTGTTCAAATAGGTCGAAAATCATCAATAGGCCAATCATACTATCAAAATTGATCGCAACGATATTTTTCCGGCTGATTAGTGTAGTTTATTCAGATCGTAGGATACATTTTTCTAATAAATATATCGGCACGGTGTAATGACTTAATGCCACTGTTAAATAGGTTTCTAACAAAGAACCGCGATGTTCGCATATGGAAATAGCGAAGCAATTCCTAGTCGAACGCTCAAGACGCGTTTAAAAATGACCGAATTTACTGAACACGATTTGCGGTTGTATGCCACTGCTGGATGAGCGTACTGATCGTACAATTTATACCTGATGATGTCATCCAGAAAGAAACCGGCCGTGAGGAGTGTGTGAGATTAAAATGCATTCAAATGAAGATGTTCGACCAATTAAGTGTTGTCAAGATGGCATAGATTTGTGACGAAGGATAATTTAAATCTAATTTGATATTTGGTTGCATATTTATAATTGATTAAACATATAAACTGATTTTTTATCTCAACAGAAGTAATTGTTGCTCAGAATTTCGATTTTGATGCGCATATGTCGAAACAGACGAAATGCAGTCTACTGGAAAATGATGTACAAAACCGTTTGTAATCGTGGTTCTGTATTTCAATTCCCGAAGCCGTGTTAGTGTGTTCGGGATCACTAGGAATGAACACACTATGTTGATCAGATTTTCCCATGGTTTAAATTACCTTTTCTATCCCACCACGGAATATCAGCATGCATGCGACATTTAGTCTGATAACATGTACGGTGTAAGTAAGAGTTTACAAGAACGTCTTCCATCTTCTTTTAAATTTTAAGTGTTATCCTCAGTCATCGCGGTTCGTCAAGATGAAGAGATTTGGGGTGCCAACGTAGGTGGGTTATTGAATCAGGCAATAACGAGTTCACACCCATCATTGAACACAGCTGGTACATTTGTTCAATGTCGTGAGATCTTCTATTTGAGAAAAGTTTCGCGGATGTCTCCGGCACATTGGTGCAGATTATACTGAGATTCATCAAATTTGTTTTTATTTCAGTATTAGTTTTGTATGAAGAGGAATTCTGCTGATGGACAGTCAGTAGACGCCCCTTCGAATTTTAAGCTGAATAACATCTGATTTAACCAGTTCAATTTAAATTATTTTGATAGACGAAATAAGGATATGAATTCGTCATTTTAAAATGCTTTTCACTGTAAAAGATATATGCTTTTGTGCACAGTGCAATGTAATTCTGTCAGGAGTGCCGGACAAGATTTATCTCCTGACCTGCTGAAAACCCTTTCCAAGCAAGCAGAAGCAATAAGTCCGAAATCGCGAAATCAGAAGTGTGGTAGAGTGACAAGAAAACCTTCCGGATGAAATCTTACCCCAAAGAAAGAACTGAATTGGAACACCCTCAGGCATTAAACGATCTCTAAAACTGCCAAATCGGTGATGTGTGCCTATCATGGTGTGAAATACAGAATAATCTGTACCTTCACACGTTTAATTTGTTGTCATATAAATACAAATCAACGCCAAGGCCGAGTTCGCTCACGGGGAACTTGGACCTTGGACTTCTGCTCAACGTTTCATTCCGGCCTTGTTCTATTTTCCTGACTTTTGGGTTTATGAACAACGCATCGATTGATAGAACGCAACGACTTTCTCTGCTACAACATCAGCATCGTCGACAGGGTAATTCAAGATGTTAACTAAAGGTAAATTGTCTTCGCTACGACAATTACTCGGACTCGGGCTCGAGGTGAAGCAATCTGAAAATGTTTTAACAAGGTATTGCAATATTCATTTGGATTATTTTTTGGTCGATATCATGTATGTGGCCCGAATTCGATGCATATATCCAGAAGTTGGTCAGTAGCTGCCCGATTTGTTAATAAACGGTCAATTCGCTACCACGACAACCGACGTTTCCTTTGGCCGACCATGACTAAACCATGAGAACGTGTTCACATCCACTTCGCCGGCCTGGTCGACGGCACGATGTATCTGGTCATCGTTGACTCGCATTTAATGTGGCCAGAAAGCACCCAACTGAGCCCACCGACCACCATGACAACCATTGATGCGCTCTTGCAAATTTTTAGCCATAAAGGCCTCTCAATGCCTTTAGGAAATGGCAATCAGTTTTCCCCAAGATAGTTCTGACTGTTATATCATGCACAAACTTTCGAACACAAACGCTCCCACCCGCATCTCACACAATAAAATGGTCAATTGTGGATACCTTCAACAGGGCCCTCGTAAAAAAGCGTGGGAAGGGGGCATCATCAGAATTAACCAAACGTGTCCTTAAGGCCTATAGCACAACGCCGCATCGATGGGTACCAAAAGAAAATCACCAGAGGAACTATTCACGGGTCGCTAGATTCGTATTACCTGGATAACATGCTGCCGTCCAAACCCCCTATGACCACAAGTATCCAATTGGATACTCTACTGAAAACCTTTGTGGTTATCAAAACTACCCATGGAATCGAGTTTGATTTGAAAACTACGAATCTCAGACAATTACAGGGATTCGATCACAAACGAGGGAAACCACGTACAAAACTTTAAACAAGGGAAGGTGTAGGCAGAGACATGTGTACTTAAGCAACAAACATTCATTTTCATCAGTACATTAGAATTTTTGACTATCCTTTTTCATGCATAGTGAAAACTATTCAAGTAGATAAAAAATTCTTGATCAATCTTTCCTCTTCAACGCCCTATTATCATTCGTATCAGAGACACAGGATAAATACGACTTTCATAAGTCTGACTGACCCGAATCGTTTATTCCTACCTTTGATGAGTGAAAGTTACATGTATTCGTAGAATTTCGGATATAATCTTGATTTCTACCAAATTAACATTTAATATGCTAGAGGTTCCAAGGTTGTCACGCGGTTTCGGGGAAAAGCTCGCAATTCCAAAAATGCTCTAATGGCGCGCGTCGCGTGTAGCCTCTGACAACCAAGACAACTACTGGTCTGCACGCGTGGGCCTGTGTGACCAGGCGGAACTGCATCTAATGACACGAGAAGGGGCGAAATCGGCTGACTGGCGCCTCAAAACCAGCTTTCGTCGGGATTGTGGAGCTCGTAAGTCCATGAAGTCGCTCCACCTAGGAAAGAAAAACCCTTATCTCAAACCCCCACTGCCTAGAAGCTTCATCCAATCATGAAAAAGGATTCAGAAGTCAACCTCCAGGAAAATTCCGGCACCGGAGTCCCGTTAGACAGTCGAATTTGTATTTAAATTCGTTCTGCCAACTACTTCGACGACATCGTTTTCCCACGTGTAATCCTATCTGTTCCTTTGGCTCCAGTGGTGTTGTGGAGATGAAGCACTTGCTGCATGGGCAAAGGATGCAGCCTATTCATCAGTTGCTTCTCCAGTGCTGGCAGGGGGGTACGTCCCATAAGAGATGCGGGACACGAAGATCATCACGGTATTTAAGAACAATGGTGATAGAGGCAACTGCAACAATTACGGAGGAATCTCATTTCTAAATGTTGTACGTAGATTGTATGTTGAAGTCTTACAGATCCGGCTACAATTTTTAGCTATTAGAGTTTACTCTGAATCTCAAAGTGGCTTCCGCAAGGTCAGATCAAACGTTGACATGATGTTTTTCCTGAGAAAGCTTCAAGAAAAGTGCCGGGAACGGCATATGCCATTATACGCTCTTTTTATTAATTTTACGAAGGCACTCGACTACGTCAACATAGAGGGTTCTTTCAAAATGCTTGATCTGAAAGGCTGCCCCTAAAGACTGTTGGAAATCGTTATTTCGTTGCACCCAGGCATGGAGGGCTCAGTTTATTTTAACGGTTTCAGTTCAGAATCCTTCAAAATTCCCCGAAGCGTCAAACAAGGGTGTGTTCTCTATCCCACGCGGTTGGGGATTTTCTTTGCTCTGTTTCTAAAGCATGCTTTTAGGACGATGACTGTCGGCATTCAACTACGCATGCGAAGTGAAGACAAGCTTTCCAACCTGCATCTGTTGAGAGTACAAACAACAGCATGGGATGTGTTAATCCGTGACCTTCTGTTTGCCGACGATGCAGTTATTATTGCTCAGTCCCAGGATCACCTCCAGCGCTAATGGACCGTTTTTCGTTGGAATGCGAAGATTTCGGGCTAACAATCAACAAAAGCAAGACCAAAGTCCTTGGTCAAGAGATTCTATTGCCTCTAACCATAACAGTTGGAAACTGTCAGCTTCACTCATTTCATAATTTAACATATGTTGGTTCAACCGTTGCGGATATCTTCTTGGTAGACATGGAGATTCATTAGCGCATTCGTCATTTTGTCCCAATTGAACTCCCGTGTTTGGGGTAATAGCAATTTGACTGTTACGGCAAATATGATGGTGTGCAGCGCGTGCGTACTAAATGCTTTACTGTACGGTAGTGAAATCTGGACCACCCACTCAAAACACGGACGGAAGATGAATGCTTTCCATGTACGAGGCATCCTTCGTAACTTAATCATGTCGTCCATGGACAAAGTAACTGATGCTGAAGTGCTTTCAAAAGCTGGTCTACGGAGCATGTTCACCCTACTTCCACAGCGCCGCTTGTGGTATCTTGGCCACGTCTACAAAATGGAAAAGATCTACTCTAGAGTGAGTTGAAATCAGGAAGTTCACTATAGGACAGACCGCACTTGCGTTAGAAAGGAAGTTTACAAAAGAGATATGAAAGCTGTTGGTATTGAGCCGCGATCTGTAAACAACTTGCTCTTGACCGCGAATATTGGAGGCATTGTGTAAAGCGTCGTCTGCAAGCTGCGGTTAGCAGATACAGCTCTTGGCTGCTGAATGCAGATTACGCCGCCGGCGTGCAACTGACGGCCAACGATCGAGTTCTGCCTATCATTGCAAGCGCCTTGCGGGAAAGATTGTTCCTCCCGAATCAGACTGTTTAGTCATTCGAATAGCTGTGAAACATGAAGGTTCAAGCGGTTGCAGGGTCGACATCGACCGATGGAGGCTAACAACGTTGCAAGAAGAATCGATACTGTGTTTGCTTAACATAATGCCTCTGTTTACAACTATCCGTTTCCGCTTGCCTGTCTTTCGCCGTTTTTATCTTGATAAACGCGTGCGAATATACTGATTGATTAAGTAAGAATCAAAATCCTAATTTGCCATTTGTATGAACTTTTACAATTTTAGATCGAATGTTAAAGTTCGCCACATGTCTTCACATGTAGAGCTCTGAAAGTAACGATTTTTCGCTTTAAAATTACACTGCTGTTGTACCTTGGAATTACTTGGCATGGCTTGTAACATGATACGTCTAGGTCTGGTATCCGGTGTTTTGAAAACAACAGCTACAGATCCAAATTGCAGTTCCATGTGAATTCCAAATAATGGATCTTGGCGAAATGTTATTTTTTACTTTCTTGTTAGCTAAACAAATGCTGTCCATGGGTCGACACTTGTAAGATAACTGATGCGAATAGTTGTCGGAAAACGTTTGCACAATCTTTAAATAATGTAACTATGCCAGTAGCAGAGACCAGTGGCGGTATTCCCATTTTAACCTTCCGGCGGTCGTTGACGTGTTTATACAATGCTTTGGGATTTATAATGAATTTTTCGACAAGACTGATTTGGTAATCTTTTCTGTCTTTTTGAATGTGACAGTTACACTTATTTCGCAATAAGGTGTAGTAGCACCAAGTTACCCCAGACGGATCGTCCGAGTATTTGGACCAGGCATTGTCACGCTTACACACCCATTTTCGAGTACTGTTTCTGAGAGGCTTTTTCAGACGCTGTTTGCTGGATATTATTTTCATGTTCGATGATAAGTGAACGATAATACCAAGTTGGATATAAAAGGTTTCCCAGATTTCCTTAGCTGATTTGCGTTCAAGGAAATTTCATCGATTTGCATTAGCAAGAGCTCGAAGAAAGTCATAGTTCACAGTTGTATACGTTCGTTGAGTATTTCCTGCTGGTTCGTATTGATAAATATAATCAAATGTCATGACAACATGATCACTCAATCCGAGTGGAGCTGTATAGAAAACACATTCTATCATGAGTTCTTCGTGTGTAAGTATGAGGTCCAGGGTAGATGAGGTTTGTTCAGATCGAAATCGCGTTGGTTTTTGTACGTGGTTGTAAAAAGGGGTGCAAGTCATTATTTCTTGAAGAAAGATTTTAAATGAATCGTCACCTTCAATGTGTGTTGCAAGGGTTGGTACATTAAAATCACCGATAAGGAGCGAATGTGAATATGTGAGCTTCAATGAAAAACGTATTGCATTAGAAAAACAGTGTCAGCGGCAGTGGATGAAGAACGGGGTGCGATAAATCAATGTTAAGAGGCACTTACGTTTATTATGTAAGTCAAAAGAGCAAAACAATGTATCTGGGACATCAAACTCGGGGAAGAGAAGTATAGTGCATTTTATGCTTTTATGTAAGTAGAGGAGGACACCGCCACCTTTTGTTGCTCGATCTTTTCTGTAAATCATCATGTGAGGGATTTTGAGTTCAGAGTCGTGTATAGAATTACACAACCAGGTTTCTATCACTGCAATCAAATCTCAAGACGCCACGGTCACGCGTGAATACAGTTCATTGAACTTGCCCAGAAAGCTCTGAGCATTGGTGTAACAGCATGATATAGATTTGATATTTGTTGCAGATGAAGAGCTCATTATAGTGGATTCGCCGACCCAGAATTGGTCGGCTGCTCTACGTTTATTGTCTCAGGTGCATTTGATTGACTTGGTAGCGAAGTCATCTTAGGAACAATAGTGTTCGTGCGTTTTATGTCGTACACAGCCCGAATACGAATTTCAAGAGGTGCAAATTTTCAACATTGATACCACGCCTCGAGTATTCTATCCTTCATCTTATCTGTGCGAAATGATATTTTTGAGAGGAGGAGGCTGATGCGTTTCTTTTTTCTGTATAAGGCGCATAACACGAGTCGTTATTATGTCCTTTAAACCTAGGATCTCTTGTAAAAATCTGTATTCACTGCAATCGTGTAGCAGACGCTTGCTGGATTCTACTTCGTTCGAAATGGTTACACCATGAACGATAACAGCTCTGCGATTTGTAGCCTCTTTTTCTAGTTTTGGATTATTACGACGAATTTACCGTTCTTCCCACGGAACGTCCGTAAATATTCGCATAGTCGATATGTTTACAACCAAGAGGGATGAGGCGAGCAAAATATTTTCTACATCTTGGACGGACATACACGCAGTAACCTGGGTTTGTTTGCACGAAGTGAGTTCGGGGGTCTAAACAATCGCGTCAGCGACGCTGGTGAGGCAGTGATGTCTAAGCTTCTGCAAAGGTCATTCCATTGTTTCCTGTCATCTGCTTCGCGTTGCTTTAGTGATGGCGAGGTTGATCCAATGAGATTACTACAAATTACCGTAAGATCTTCAATGTTTGTCTTTTGGGGTTTTTTAGTGTTCAGTCGCTTCGGTCTAAGCTTACGCATATCCTTCGATAATTCAGCACATTTATTCACTTGACTACAGGTCAGATTCGCAGACTCATCGGTCGTACCGAGTTGTTGGAAGGGAGTTCGGTCGTTTTCTCGAGAAATCAGCGTTTCTGTAGTAGGTAGCGCTTCCCTGTAAGACTTGCGGTTAATGTGGTTAGGGACTGCGTTTAGAACTGGTTCCAGCGCTTTCTGACACGTAAATGTTTGGAAGACTCTAACGTTTTTTCAAGCCGTTTAAGGTTCGTCTCTATAGCGAACATGCGTCTTTCCATAATTGAATCAGAGTTTTCGGCTCTTGATAAATCACTAGTTACTTTCAATCTGGATGGATTACATATATAGCAGATGCCTTGCGGAACTGCTTACCATTCAACATACTTTGAATAATTAGAGTCACAGATTCAGGTGATAAATACTTTTCACAGTTCGCATGAATAGCAATTGAACACAAGTAACATTTAACTTGACGCGATCTAGGACTTACCAGTTTTGACAAAGTTTGCACTTTTTACAAGCCTCGTCGTCAGGTCCGTTTAAGGTCACGTTGTCAGTCATCGTTACAATTTCGCGAGAACGAGTCGATACACTGGGGTGAAGCGGTCGATTATCGATCGGTGTCTCTCGGTGGAGTGCAAAACGAGTAGATGCGACGCAGTTTAATCTAACGGACAGTAAAATGGCGTACAGTTTCACGTAAAGGTTGTTCTGTGAGATTTGATCCAACAGTGTTGAAATAACTGTCAGTAGATACCAAATAGCGAGATCTTCCTGGTGGTATCCGTGTTGTTGCGTTATTCTGGATTGGAAGCTATGTTGCACGCGTATGTAATGTTGGGTAGAAACTTGAAAACATTGATTTTCAAGGACTCACGTTTTTCCGACTTGAAAATAGTATATTCCGAATGAGGAAGTTGAGACAAGTTCAATGATATAAGAACCGTCTAGATCCGTCAATAGAGTGAGCAATAAGATCCAAAAGTATACGAGCACAAATTTGTACGTCCACACAGTAGCCTGTAGCCTGGTACAAACTGGTTTCGAAACGCCAGTCACACGCCTTCGCCCCGCAGTTCCACCGTGCTTGTGAACATTTTAAAAATATTACTGACTCATTTCAATCCCTCTTCAAGCGGTGAGAAACTTGAAAACTTTGAGGACACTTTTGAGACTATGATAAACAGTGTCTTTTTGGCAGGAGTTGCGGAAAGCATCAGTGAATGTACATTGACCAACGTAATCGTACCAGTAATGCACTTCAGATTTAGAGTCCAAATCCGTTCGCTCCCGCTGCTGATTGGTTCTGCTGCTTTTATTATGATTTTTCGCACGGCAAACCCAACTCCAAGCAGTCAAAGCTCGTCAGAACCCCTTTCTTTTAAATAATGTGTAATCATTTTCAGTTACCATGCCAGTGTCTAGTAATTGCGTCGCTTGCCGAGCAGGCGCGTCGACCTTCAGCCTTTTAAGCTCCTTTTAAATCACAGCTCATTTTCTTAAGCCTCTGATATTCAAGACGTGGTCGTGAAATCCTGGGAACCTGGAAAAGACGTTCCAGGAGAAATACAGTCTGTTAGTTAGTTGATTGCTAATACACATGCACGCAACGAAAGAAGCAGACAGTGGCGGGACGGCACCCATTTGACTGGTGAATGCACAGCTTGAAGCACGCAGTAGCGTCCATTGAAACCAGAAAATCAATCCCACCATCGAAAGCAGCCCCAGGCTCAGAGCTCTACGGCATTTCAGCCAAATATTTAACCGGTATCTGCTGCTTCTCGTGTTACTATTCATAGAAGTGAAATCGTGTGTCCAATTCATTGGTGAGTTTAGATGTACGCCGGGGCAGTTCATTGAAGATAAATAGCTGTGACCCATGCAGCAACTGCTTTATCTCCACAACATCACTGGAACCGAAGGAAGAGCTAGGCGTATACGTTTTGAACACAATGCCGTCGCAGGGGTTAGTAGGACGAATTTGAATAGAACTTCAGACTGCCTATCGGTACTCGGGTGATACTTAAGAATATCAAACATCAATTAAAAATAGCAAACAAAAACTCAAACCAGGTGAAATAAATTACCATGTCAAGTCAAGAAGAAAACCGTTCTCATTCAAAATAAACCTTTATTTTAAGAACAATTCTGACTGATATTTCGTAGCTCCTGTCGCATTTTGAAGTATTTTTACTTCTTCCTTAAATGACAGGAATAAAAATGTGAAAGTACGATTTACTATAACTTTTATATGTTTTTTTTCTGTGGTATTGTACAACAATTTATATCTCTCACCATAATTCTTATATGTATTCATATATCTATGATTATAACGTATGTTATATCTGGCTTCTGCCATAACAGCTTGATGCAATGATATTTTCGGCAGCATCTGGAGTCTAATTTTTGGGAAAATCGTGAAAATAATCAGATTTTATTCATTTTTTGTCTGCATTCCGTTGTGTATATGAAATACCGAAGGAATAGTTCTTCACTAGTTTTAATATCAGATATCAATGCCTCAATTGGGATCTTGTTTTCCAGTCTCACAGTTTTCAGTAAAATGATTGCAGTTAAGCTGTTCTTCATAACATTATTCATATCCTCACAATAAGGTGCCATTCGTTTTTGAAACCGCAAAACCAGGTTTATTTTCTATTCGGCTTGTCCAAAAATAACTCAATGCAACCGATACATACGAAGATTGGAATATATAAAAGCGGATAACTAGCCGCGATCGGCTTAAATTTTGATTCCACGATGCTCAAAGTTGTGTAATTCATTCATTTTTGAGTTCATCGATTAAATGTGTAAAGTGATACAAAATTATGTTTTCTTTATTTCAGCAGGAAGAAAACGTTTTCCAAAGGTATATATTTTGACATGTGCTTGCATTGGGTCCATCCCAAACGTTTTGGACAGTTGCCATCTCAATTAAAGTTCTATACAGCCTACCGATGGCCTGAATGTCTCCGTGCATACTACGTAAAGTCTGTCAAAACCTTTGTTGGTGAACGTCAGCGTCTTCCACAAAGTTCCAATTCAAAGCCCAAAAGCTTTGCTGATGTAGCTAGGTCTATGGTCTCCTAACCTCCAGTCAGCATGAGACAAGTTCAAAACTACAAAAGGCGAAACCATCGCCACTCTTTTGTCCTCATAACATATTACCTAAACAAAGGAGGTACAAGCACTTGCGTTTGAAGTCCACAACCCGGTGAAGGTGGTTGCAAAGATTCAAGCTAGAAACCAAGGCAGCTAAACGCAGTCAATAAATGTCATAATTTCTGACGCAGGTCGAGTCTTTTATCGAAATTTCAAGGCTCTCAGCAAAAGTGACTACGGGATGGTTACCACCCTACTCCATGCTTAAGGTGTCCGCTTTGATTCTCCACTGAATCAAGTAAACAGGTTTCGTAAATGGAGATAAGGCCCGAACGTCACATCTAACAGATCGCTATGGCCAATTTTAGTCGAATTTGCAAAGCAGTGCGATCACGGCAATTTTTGCACAAATGCTGAGCAACTTCAGCTAGCTTAGAGTGAGTGTTTGAAACAACTTGACATTGCGCCTCACAAGAAACTTCTAGCCCAATTAGAACAAGAATGATGAAGTTAGGTGCTAATCGTAGCGCAACTCATTCGCTCTCGAATCGGAACTCCGTTAATAAAAGTAGTATGACGATGACGCTATCGCAAGAGGTACTCTGCCGATAAAGAGTTCCATCGTTGCGCTCTATCCATTGGAGGATGAATCGTGGTTGAAATGTAGTGACTGAGATCACGAAGATGTAGCTGAAAGCCATGAGTGGTCATCCGTTTCATAAACAAACGTTCTTTCTCCTGATGAAATAACACCTTCAGAAAACGAGATCTCGCATCGGGTGCCACGGTTGAGGACAAAAAGCTTTTGTGTAGCAGTAACCTCGGGATTCCGTCCCCATATAATAGTGCTCTTCTGTTGTATACGAAGGCTTGTAGCATAAGAAATAAATAAGCTGAACTCCTCTGTAGAGTTGCTGACACCCACTAAAAATGTAGTTGTCACGGAATAACGGTTGTCTCAAGATGACCATTATCAGCTGCAATGACTGATAGGTTTAGCGCCGTGAGAAGCAACCGAACTAATGGTAATCTAACAGGAGTGGTACTGCTTCTCGTTGATGATGCTAATTCTTTTGGGTAAAGTATCTCTTTATCTACGACGGACGTGTAGATGGTATCTGCCTTGTTCATGGCTGGATGCAGGTGTTTAGTGGTAAGCTGCGTTTACCGTAGTCCGAACACTAGTTCAGGAGAAGATGCTCCTTACCACACAAAGCTTTCGTCTCTTTTGTAATCATCAGTCTTTTATATCATTCCGAGATAAACTGATAGTACCACACCTCGCATGCTCCAGGGATCGCGAACGACTTTCTGGACTGGGTCAATGCACTTCACCAACACGTAAATGAATGTGGTGATTGTTCAAATGCAATCAAAAAAACCTGTTATTCATATTATCATTGTCAAACTTATATACATCAATATATTTGCCGCTTAATTCAAATACTGTTTGTGGCTGATTCTCAGTTCTATTTTTTAGTTGGTAGTTTCATTCGATTCAATACAATACAATTCATTACAATTGGCGTCGCGATCAGCTATGCCATTTCCTCAAAATCTCGGATCTCTCAATATATGTGAAACCCCTAGAGAAATCAAAGTTTATCTGGAACGGTTTGAACTTTGGCGTCTTCCGAAATATAAAATGCTCGATTCAATTATTACTGCGCATTTGCTAACTTCAGCAATAGAAGATGATTATGTTCTCTTCAATAATTCAGCATTCACTATTCCACCTGATAAGGAGCCTTTCAATGAATTAAAAGCAATTTTACTAGCTCATGTAAGACGATTTTGTTCTGGACGGAGTTCAATAGAAGATACACGATATCCCAGACAGCGAATCTCATCAACAGAAATGATACATTTATCGGGATTAATTTCAAGTTATAATGTTTGAAGCGACTGAATATACCATTGCGAATATGAGAAAGCGCGGATGGTAAGAAGGATTAAGATAATGAGAAGATCTGATATTCTACATTGCACATAACCGTGGACCTTGCCTTGCTCGTGGCTGGATGCAGGTGTTTAGTGGTAAGCTGCGCCTACCGTAGTCAGAACACTAGCTTGAGAGAGGATGCTCTTTAGCACATCAAGCTTTCGTCGCTTTTGTAATCCTCGGTGATTTAAATCACCCCGATATAAACTGCGCGTACCAATCACCGCATGCTTTAGAGATCGCGAACGACTTTCTGGGCTGTCAACACTCCAATGCACTTCACCAACATGTAAATAAACGAACTAGAAAGCGCGAGGTCCTGTCTTCATCAACTTTAAACCCTGATTATTTTAACTATACAAATGAATAAATTAATAACTTTTATTATTTGAAATCCAAGGCATGTAAAACATTATCAATAATCGGCATACAAAATATGGTCTTCCTCCCACTGTTATAAAATAGCGATAATGCAGTGTTAGCCGGAGAGTCAATCGTTTTTTTAGTAATTCCCCACTTATGTCATCTCAATACTTTCATAGGATCGACTTTGATCACCTACTGCATGCATCAGCGTTACTTCTATTGCAAAACTTTAACTATGTGAATGAGATGTGTTGGCAGATCAAGTGCAAAATCCTCGAACTTCAGAATCGATTAGCTCCTCTATTACCCCTTCGCAATTAAGGTTAACCTTAAAGGTGGTCAGCGTTAGTGTTTCTTTGCGTACGCCGTGCGATTCAAGATGTAGATGTAAAATGCTTGCTTCTTTTTCGGAAATTGGCTTGTTGCAAGGAATCGCGCGATACCGCAGTCTGAAGATACGCGCTGCAAAAGTCATTTTTCAAAAAAACGAGACTCGCTTAACTGGCCGATACTCATCCAGAACGACGCTACAACTACGCAAAGAGCAGTAGGCACCTAAAAATGAAAATGGCTCGGCCATCATTGCAATCTACGAAATGGCTCACTGTTTTCCATGCATTCAATAATGTGCAACATCGAGATGTTAACTGGACCATCTCTGCGCCATCACCTAATTGTGCACTCATTGAACGCCTTTTATGCAACGACATTCTATTCGAGGTACATAATGTCGAGCATATATTAGAAAGCTTAGCATAACAAAAGTTGACAGGGCCAGATAACATCCATCTTCTAATGATTAGATTGCTAGCTCCCAAGTTAGCTGCCCCGACCACAGAACATTTCAAAGCATCTCTCACACAGGTCACCCTTGCTTTAGACTGGAGATCAGATGTTGTACTGCCAATGCATAATGGAGAAGCTTCTTCGGTGGTAAAACTAACCGACCGGTTAGCCTCGATTGTATATGATTATAGGAAGGTTTATTCACTACAATATCTGTGAATATGTAACCAAATATTCTCTACAGAATATAGCACAACACTAATTCTTTAAATGTAGGTCATGTCTAACTAAGATGTTGGCTTTCTAAACGAGGTCACTAACAGAATGGATAATAGTATAGCGGTAAAATACTTTTTCTTGACTTTAATAGAACTTTTGACTCAGCCAATCACAGATTTCTGCTTTTGAATCTTTCAGTCTTGGGAGTGTCTGGAGCACTATTGTGCAAGATTCTAGCTTAAACTCAGTGACCGTTTCTATACCGCCAGGGTGAATGTTATATCCGCGTATGTGCGCATTAAACAATTGATGTTACTCAGGGCTCAATCTAGGGGTTGTTGCTCTTTCGCATGTTAATTGATGACATAGCGAATCGAATACGCTCACACTGTTGTGTTCCCTGAAGACGTAATACTTGTCGGTGGGTCAGATATTTTCGATCTGATAATTGATGTAGAATTTGTGACGAATTGGGCGGATAAGAGGGGCATTCCCCTTAACCGAAAGAAAAGTCACTCGCTCTCTCACTGGCAGGTAGCCTGATTGTATCTACACCCTCAGCCTACATGGAATTATGTAAGGTTGAATCTACTAAGGACTTAGGAATCATAGACCCCGCAAACCTTTAGTGGACCAACTCATATGCTGCTGCGGATCAAGAGGCTAGGAGAGAAATCTTTCGACTGCTCTCCAATTTCATTTGCAGAAAAGTTAAGATGCTGTTACCCTTCAAAATAACAATTGTGAGGCCGAATCTAGAATACTGTATACAGGCTTCGAAAACATATTATTAGAAGGATATAGTGCAACTAGAACAGATACAGAAGCTAACCACTCGCATGGTAGAGAAGGTTGGGAGGCATCAACTATGAAAATCGTCTCTTAGCAATAGGACTTTACTCGCTTAGAAGTAGTCAGCTGAGGGCGATCTTATGGAAACCTTTAATGTTGTTAAGGTATTGAACTGTCTCAAATTCGATGAATTTTTACGATTCTCTTCCCTGATTGTTATACGATTGCACGGTCTCAAGCTGTGTAAACAGCCAATCAAGCTCAATTTCAGATGGCACTTCTCAAACGCCAGTGCATTGAATGTGTGGAACACATTTCCGCATAATTATTCTTGTCACCTTTCGTAAATGCATCCAAACATCGCTGAACGAACGGTGACAGGTGTAATTTCCGAAGCATTAGCCATACGAATAAATCCCTTCCATTTTTCTGACAAAAACAACAAAAAATATTTTTCAAAACACAAAATGGTGTTTCTTCTAACTATTTCGTAATTGTTGAAGTTGACTGCCGTCCATCGTTTTTCATTCGATTCTACAGGCAACTCTCTCGCATTTCTGCGATGAGACCTCTGCTATTTTTCATTCACAGGAGTTTCCATGCATGTGTTTCTAGCGTATCAATCCTGGTATTGGCGCGTGTTTTGAAGCACAACTCCAAAAGAACCTTGGCACTCGTTTACACTTGATTGTCTATCGCTCTCTGATAATGATAGTGATACTGATACCCTGAGTATTTGAGATTTTAGAACGATATTGTAACATTTATTATTAATTTAGCGGTAATTACAATCGACTAACATTCATTGAGGAACTATTAACACATTTTAACAGCATACGCATCATCGTTAAGAGGAGCGACATTATCCGCTTAAGCCTAATCAAAGATCCGGCAATTTTCTGATAAATAAATACTTTGGTATTCGATTAGTACTTCATCTGTCATACAGATGACGATATATTTTGACACAACCAGCACTATTTGAGTGCTGTGTGCAATTTTAATTCACAAGATGTTTTAGCATGAACTCGAAACTTAGTTTTAATAATCCTTGATTTACTTAACGCTTCTAAAATTTATCACTGTTGAAGCTTTCAAATAGTAATATATTTGGTATACGCATCCCGCAAGATTAAAAGTAAAAGGGGAATATTTAGGACACAGATTTATTTGAACGTTTAGGTAACCCTTAGATGATAGATTTGACGACGACGTCTCAGATATAAGAGACACAAGATAATCATCTATTATTACTAATAAGCTTAAAATGTTTGATTTTTGTAGGCCTTCTTTCAATATGCACAACAACCAGACACTGGTATGTAATGAGAAACAGATTGCACATTTATTGAAAAGAAGCAGCTATGATGAGCCTAGACGGTATGGAGTTGGGGTTGTTGTGAGAAGCAGCTTACTAAATGCAGTTGAAAATGAAAAAGCCTTTTTTCAAAACCATGCATACAGTCTAGTCTGTATATCACTAACGACTTAACGGAAACTTCGAAAAATATTGTCTCTTGGCAACATTATAAGTAGAATCATTTCAATAAGATGTCAGACGAACTAATATGAAAATCGCAATGCACATCTCAGAGAGTGACACTGATCATTCATTAGTTTGTACAAGACTGAGGCTTTTCCATACTAGATTTAACTGTGCTAAATCGACTGGTAATCAAAGGATTGATGTCAGTCGTTTGTGTGAGACACATCATGTTTAGTGCTTTAAGTAAGCTTTCGCGGCCGAGTTTAGCAAAACAACTCCACCAAATTCAGTAAGTAGAATGTAATTACCGCTTAAAAACAGCATAAGCCGAGTTGCTCACGGTATGATGAATGCACAACTAGCGGTAAATTTGAGACAAAACTTCTTTGGTGACTGCTATATTTGATGAGAAACGAATACCAACAGATGCCATATTAATACTTTCAAAATTCCTACAAATACTCTACAACAGTTTCTAAAGCGATTTCCAGATTACGATTAAACTATAATTAATCTCCGTATAAAGAAAGCTGCAGATACTAGGAATTTTCACAGAATTTATGTTGGGATATATCCTAACATTGATCCGAACGAACCTTATATTGCTCCCATTAGGCTACTTAGTTGTTACCAGATTGCCTTCCATACTTGGCTTATGGAGAGATAAGTCGAAAACGACTTCCCTTTATACATTTGGCACAGCACCATTTTAACGCATAAACTTAAAAATGTTGAGGTTAAACTAACATCGGACACCTAGATACGCTTACTGTACTTGATGTGCCTAATAGAGTGATCGACTATTTTGCGATGGAAAAAACAACTGAATAACATAAGCAGTAATGAAATAAAGAGGAACAGCTTTAATAAACCCACAACTTCAATGTTGGCAGGAGGTGATGCATGACACCATGATCGTCACCCTATTTAAAAATAAGGAGAAAGAAGACATATACGACAATACAAAATAATTCTTCTTTTAAATGGTGTAGTTAAATCTTACTGTGAAATTTAGCTGATCGGATATAGGAATAACCTAACAGAGCTTTCTCCCACTATCAATGTTGCATTCATATGGGATGATCAATCATTGACATGGTCTTTCCAGCAAGACATCCGCAACATATGTGTCAGAAACAGCGTATGCATTTATACCTAGTTTTTGGTGATATGACGGAAGCATTCGACTACATAAATAAGGAGAGACATTGCGATCGGTTTCATTTTTAGACTGCCATTCAAAATTGCTTAAACTCGTCATTTTATCAAGTCATGAAAGGCTGATTCCAGTTTCATGGTTGCAGATCAGAAGCTGTTAGAATTCATTCCGACGCTTTTCTCACTTTTTTGCTCTCATGCTGGAAAACAAAGTTTGAACCAGTAGAAAATGTATGTACCTGCGCACGCGTTGTAGCAGCAAGGATATAACAAGAACAGTTTTAAGGCACAAGTGAGGGGATAAGCCAAACCCCAACCTGTTGTTTGCCGAAAATGCAGCCATCAATGCTTACTCTTGGAAGCAGCCTCGGGCGATAAAAGAATGCATTATTGGCATGCAAACATTTTTAGTTGACAGTCAGCGTTATTAAAATCGAAGTCTAAGGTAAAAAGACGTTTTCACCCTCCCAAATCACTGTTGAAATTTATCGGCTTGAAACATCGTATCATTTTACACATCTTGTTGCATTGTGATATCCTCTCACTGCACAGAGAGATTAGTCAGCGGAATAGGAGAGCAGTTGCAATTTTGTTCTGTTTGAATTTCCGTATCTGGCGCAACAGTGATTTAGCTGTAAAGACAAAGATGCTGGTACATAGCGCATGCGCACAAAATACTTTGCTGTGCGGCGACCTAAATTTTTGATTTATATTTCTCAGTAAATGTTTTTCTCTTCATCCATTCGCACACTACTCGTTTTCTTGTTTGGATACTCGATCTAAACTAAACCTGATTATTATTAAATATTCTAGAACATTTTCCTTCCAGTGTTAGCTATCATTTCCAATTTTGAAGGCAAAAAACATTTTCTGAATTTGAGATATCTGCCATTTATTTAATCCCAATATTTTGTTGTGAACATTTTCAGTTCAGTTCAGTTCCGTTTGCACAGGACAGTATGTGGCTAACGAGCCAATCGAGCGTCCAGAATTTCTTTCTGTGGAAAGCTGCACAGAAGCAAAAACCACCGCCAAGAGATTATCCGTTCAGTTCAGTTCAGTTGGCACACGACTGTAAATGACTGACAAGTCAATCGAGCGTCCAGAATTTCTGTCGGTGGAAAGATTCAAAGGAGCGCCCACCACTGCCAAGGTTTGTTCATTTTTTACTGGTATCCTCGTCGTATGCGATGGCACGTCCGGTGTTTTCCAGACCGTCCTTCAGTTCCAGAATTTGTAGCTGCGACTGACAAAAACGGAAATGGTTTCTCTCCACCAAGCCGATGAGAGGTTAGTTATGGAAGCTATGGGAGCTATTGATAATTTGATCATGTATTTCATGCCTTGGTTCACCGAGAATAAACTTCTATTATTATTATTATTATTATTATTATTATTATTATTATTATTATTATTATTATAGTATTATTATTATTATTATTAATTATATTATTATTATTATATCTTTATATTATTATTATTATATTATTATTTTATTATTATTAAGGTCCCGCTGGATCTCCAAGACTATCCTTCTGTTACTAGAAGATAGGAGAAGGATTCCTTCCAGTTCGCGATATAACGAGGAACGAAGAAGCGTCAGAAATAATCTTGAGCGTGGCATTTGATCAGACAGGGAAGCCTGGTGGCTTCAACAAGTTGAGAAAATGGAGGTATCCAGTAATTCAAGTAACACCCGATGACTGTTCCATGTGATTCGGTCTACAGGTTCTAACACCCTTTGAGTTAGCGAGACGATCACAGAGAACGATGGCGGTTTAGACACTAAGAAAGGGCGCCGGTTGTCTTGTTGGGCGGAGCATTTTCATAAGCAATTTAGCTGACCAACTGCAGATGATCCTTCCATTCCATTTCGCGTTGTGAAGCCTAGTCAGTTGATTTGACGCCTCCGAGCGAAGCAAAAATAAAGCTCGGCATTGAGTCAATAAAAAGATTTAAATCAGCGGGTCCCGGTGGACTGGCCCCGGTTTTGTTCTTACTAAGCACTCTTGTTGACCTTTCCCGTCAGGTATGGGACATGGAAGTCAAAGTGCCGCATAGTCATAGACCACAGGTTCATTCTTTACTCCACATACCTCATGTTGAGAACCCACGGCCGTTTTCTGACTCTAGGCTAGTCCTATAAATATCAATTGGTGTTGTGCCGATTTGTGTGCTGACTCACGTTGATGCATCGTCCTTTCACAACTGTCTGTGGAACAGGTGAAAAATAACGTACTCACCAAAATGATTTTTCTGAACGCTGCACGGATGTGCGATTGCGCAGCTAACCATGCCAAGTGGATTTGCCACCGGTACGTAAATGTACGCGCGAAACACGCTACATCTCAATGTCATTTTCTCTTCATATCTTTTTAAACCTTGCCAACGTGTTAGTATCTTAGTGCATGTGTGGTCTGTACTGCGCGGCATTTTGCCTGGATCATGTTTGTTTTTTCATATATAATCATTTTTACTCAGTGTTATATGTAACTCCCC